>JAHZNP010001221.1:0-23457 GCA_020615345.1 Triops cancriformis
CAAGCCGTTTTAATTTAAATGTGTATTTAAATTTCAAATTCCATTATTTTGTAAACAAAAGCCAAACCAAGTAAACGGAACCGCAGCGCCAGCGCGGCTACATCTGTAAGAACAGGGCTCTTAACTGAAGGTGATTTGTCAGTTTCAGCCGGACTGGCTACCTTACTCATCGCTGTCAGTTTTCCTTGGCGAACGTGTTAGTCATTCCAATACGGTATTACAGTGACATCTGTTATGCATTGTAGTTGGCTATTCAAAATTTATTTTATTTTTCAACGGAATTCGCGTGAATCGTGACCAGTGGCGTATCCAGGGGGGGGGTCAGGGGGTCTGGACCCCCCCCGAAATTTTTATTTTATAATGGGGAAGATAGGGAAATGACCAAGTGTCCAAAAAAATTGCATATTAAGACCCCCCCCGAAATGAAATCCTGGATACGCCACTGATCGTGACATTCTACAGCATATGGGAAAATAACTACGTTGCATTTCCCCCCGCTACCCGCTCGCAAATGAAGTAAACAAACGTGGACATGAACGTTGTAAAAAATATATATATTCTTTTTATCATACGTCTCCAGCCAAAGAAAGTCCCTAATAGCGCATATTCCAAAGCAGGGCTTTAAGCATTAAGTAAGAAATCTTAAAAGAATGCAGAAGGCGATAATGTGTTGCGTATGCGACACTGTTCGTTTTTTTTTGTATGCTTCGGTTATAACGAAAAAATTCTCGGTCCCTTCGATGTCGTTATAACCGGTTTCCACTGTAGTTATTAATGATAATGATTCCATTTATTCTTTCAATGAATACAATTTTGAATCCACCAGTCCTTGCGGTTACATGGTGATGTTCAGAATCATAAGAAAAACCACGTTCATAACATGTCCTTTCTTCAGGTAAGAAGTATACAGCATACTTCGTCTTTACGGCAGATTCCCAAACGATCGCGAGGTGCTGTACCACAATTTGCGACGGGCATGCATTGGTTCTGTTTTTTCCTGCAATCGTACACTATAAACATAAACATTTGGGTAAACTTTCGCACTAATTCTTTCTAGAAGTTAATTCCCCACCGTCAAGGCAGCATTCTAGCGAAGCGCCTTTTCCGCTGCATAAGCCACGTTTGGGAGCAAGTCTGCCCTCAGGGCAATGACCAGGTTCAGTACACATTCCCCCAGCAGACGAGCAAGCTGGGGTGCTTGGTGTAACGGTCAACTCGCCATTAGAGGGAACTTTAGCTAAAACAGCGTCAAGTTACAAAATTTCGAAACTGAAAGCCACCACTTTCGTTATTGCTTATTATTAAATGTTAACTTTACCTGCGTTTGTTACTGCAATAAAAACCATACAGGGTACACACATCAGTCGAAAGCAATGCATTGTAAATATGCGTTTGTCGATTTCCTCGTAGGCAGACTGTTTCGACAGTAATGTCCTTGTGGCTGCCATGCAAGTGACAAACCAGAAAGAATGGATGGCTATTTATGACTAAAGAAATGCCACGGGCTATGGGGTGGATATAGCGTTTCGCTCGCAAGTCAAATTTCCTTCGTTTTCATTCGTGGTATTCCATGGGTTTTTCCCGAGCACACGAGTTTCTCATTCAGGAGCGTTTTTCCGCTGAACGATGGGAGCCGAAATTCCCCGTTTGTTACTCTGCGTTCCCCTCGATGCATCGATTTTGGCGCGCGTCCGGTGTTAACCCGTGCTTCATTGACCCAACACTACTTGGATACGGCCAAGGCGCGTCCAACGCTTAAGCCAAACGTGAAGCTGTTTTGATGCCAGTTTAAGTGGCAATGGACCTTGTGTCAGATTCGTTTGTAAGTTAAACGTTCTTACTTGTCAAATATTTGGTTGTAATTCGAAATCTTTGGCGGTGTTTCGCACATGCGAAGTGCCGACATCTTTAATTATGGAAAGGTTAAGAGTCCAAGTAAACGCTATCTTTTCCGTGTGTAGGGAGGTGATCGTAAAGCGCGGCGCGGCGAATTAGATTTTCGTTATGATTTTATCTTCCAAGTTGCAGCCGAAGGCTGCGGTTTTACAAAGCAAGAAGTTGTCGACCACTTGCTACAAGATGCCCAGGTACGAGAAAACATCTCCTGACACTTTCTGCTTCTGAACGCGAAAAATGACGCCATGTCCCATTTTTTTCAGATCAAAGAACTCCACGACTTCATCCTCAAAGACTCGAAGAAAACGTTTATGCTTTACCACCAGCTCCAAGCTTCGAATTACGATCATTTGCGGAGCACCGATCTGGTAGGAAGCTCCGCCTCCACGCCCCGCGAAAACCGTCGCTTAGTCATAGCGGACGGATTATCGCTCCTCTTAGATGGCGCTTGCACATACGTCCTTCGTTTGAATCCTAAAAAGGTGCTCACAGAAGACAACGTTCACCGGGTAAGTTTCTCCGATGGTCTCAGTTAACGATACAATTTGACTTTCTATTTACTTCCAAATCGCGCTGTGTTCTAAGAAAGGATTTTTTTGTTCGCAGGATTTGGTTTGTGGCGTAATAGAAGGAAACAAAGACAGTTTGGTCTACTCACTACGCCAGTTGATGAACCATATTTACAAGCCGATGGTAGAATGTCTCGTGTCCCAATTGGACGAGGCGCCTGACAGAATGGAAGTTTATGAGGAACTGGTCATGTCCGTACATTCCTTTTGCTCTGTTCTGAAAGGTATTTTCTTTGAAACTTTAAAAGTAAGTATTACTCCGTATAGTGTACATTTGTATTCCATCGCATGCAGCTTCGGAGCATGTTATGAGCCGTAAAATCTCTTTGCTGGACACCGTCAAAGGGCCGCAGCTCGTTTTGCCCTTCGAGGGCAAGAAACGGGCGGAAGCCTCGCGCGAACCGGAGAATCGTTTATTGGCAGAGAAGATAGGTGCTGATTGGATCGACATGTTGGAAAGAGTAAGGTTACGTGCCACAATTACGGCTTTTTCGCTTAACTATGCTGTGCGGTAGGAAGCGAGTGAGTCGGAAATGCTACGCCGAGATTGTGACGAAGACGGGCCGCGTGATGAGATCGAATACTGGAAAATACGCTTAGTGCGCCTTCACTTATTACAAGAACAGCTCCAACTCCCACACGTAAACGGCATTCCGCAGTTATCCCATTGTTCCCTGTTTTTCTACGATAAATTACTTCCAAATTGTTATTGATTTAATTTATAATGATTAATTTCTTACATATTTCTTAACTGTTATGGCTAATCAGGTTCAAGACGTACTGTTCTGTCTACAAAGCAATCGGAGCAAATTGGTCAAGCGATGGCTGGAAGCCGAGCGGAAATTAATGTTGTGCATGCATGAAGCGAAGGATAATGTCCGGTACTTGTCAGATTTCGGAAATTACTGCAAAGTACTTTACGTCTGGGATCCGGTAATGCACTAGAATTCGTTAGCCAGAGGCGCTAATTGGGTTTCAAATCTTAGGTCCGCATCTTAACATGCATTAGACCGTTGCTTCATACAGTACGGATGATATGTTGTACCAGTCAATACTACAATACCTCGGAAAGAGTCACTTCGCTATTAGTCAAAGTAAATTTCAATGACGCAAAACTAAAGTTATTGACACGCAGACCCGTCACCGAGCAATTAAGACCTGAACACTGTCCGAATTAATTAAAGACATTGTGTCCTGTTCACAGGATGTGATTTCTCCTGTTTTTCTTCCTTACGCAGGGCAGATCACGTAGTGTGTAGGGGACAATGGGGCTCGTTCGGTCAGTGTTTACTTTTTGCTATCTGCATACCTCCGTACGCAATGAAAAGGAAACTTTTACATGTTTTCAGAAGTCTTAACATCTGACCTACTTTTCAGTTCATGAGTTTTTGTTTCGGGTCATAGTGCCAGAGATATGCTCATTTTTGCAAGCTCACATTTTGTCCGAAGGTGCACCAGGAACGGGTACCTTCGGACCCAACTACTTTTTGGTGTTTTTGGTGGCAAATGTTAAGAAATACTTATTTTTTATAATGCACGCGTGGAAAGATAAAAACCGTTGAATAGTTTTCCTCCTGTGTCATTTCCAAAACAGCCGCGGCTGACCAGTTCTTCTATTTTCCGCTGTGTCAACATGACCGACCTGCTTCGTTCCCATCGAAGCTATGAATCTTGGATTGTCTAATATTGTAGTGACCTGAGCTTCGTCACACTTCTGTCCTATTTGTCTCTTGAACTCATGCGTCGTGATGATGGCTTTTAGGTTGTCATAGAATTCGGAAACATTTCGCATCGCCGATCTTTCCTTTATCGTTTTATTTGTGTTTACAACATGCAGATACCTCCCGATTGTTTTCTCTCTGCTCTTTACTTAATATCTGTTTAGCACGTTTAACTTCATTTATTACAGTTGATTGAGAATTCGACATATTTCGCTGTTTCGCGCATTGGCATGTTTTTTAAGCACCTCTTTCGCTGCATTTGACACGCTCTCATTCGGTACTCTAAAGTTTCTCTTTTTTTGGCGATTTCTAGCCCTCACTGCTATTAGAAAAAAGTACAGACAATCAAGACCTCATATATTACTAGCTAAGAGCAAGAGCCACAATTCTTTAATTTCCATGAAACAGGCACATTTACTATCTGTCCGATAGTGCTCAGAACACAATTTTAAGCTTAGAAAGTAAAAAACTAGGATCACAAAAGAAGATTTAGAATTCTAATTTTGTCAACTTAAAACCTGTTCTGTCAGCTTGCTTACCAGTCCCCCTGAGTAAAGAAACGGAAACTTTTAGGTTTTTAGACAACGACTAATGTGAAGTGGGGGATACTTAGGTACGCTTGGGATTTTCACACAAACAAGCATAACTTCCAAACGCTGAGACAGAGTTAACTCTTCTTTACTCACAAGAACCATATACATGATAAGTTCCTACACGCTTTTTAATTACGAACGTTATTACTGTTTGTCGCTGGATAGTTCGAGTGACCGGGAGTGCCCCATATCTAGGGTGACCATATTTCGTTGATGCCAAAAAGGGACATTCGAATGTCAAACCGGGACATAGATATTTTTTTCAAGCGTAGGGGAGAGTGGCGCTCGTTAGGACATGGGGCACCTTCGTTCATTTGAGTTATATAGGGACATATGAGAGTAGTAGTTTTTGTAATGAAAACCCTGTAGGAACATATTTCTCGTAGACGAAGAATTGTTAGTTCTATACAAAGACGTCCGTAGACGGTGGGATTTTTGGCGAAAATTTTAAATTTATTTAAAAGTTTCAAGACGAACCACGTCGATTGTTCGACGTACTATCGTCTACGGCGTTATGCACTACATACGTAATTTTGTAAAAGGGGTTATTTTTCTCATTTAAGGCTAGATAAACTCCACAATGCTGGTGTTTTAGGTATTGCGCGAAATTTGGACATCGGAAAACCCCATTCTAATGAAAATCCAAATTTGAAAATTTAAATATTTCCCTAGCGATTTAAAACCTTCAGCGAAAAAGCAAAAATATCGGTATTTTCTGTTGAAAGTTCTGGCTTCGCTGGAAACACGTTTAAAATTTACGAAAGTGGGTTTCTTATTAGAAAGGGGTCTGCGGTGTCCGAAGTTCGCGAAAATTCCCACCGTTTATGGCCGAACTAAGCGTTTGGAAGTTAAGCATGTTTGTGTGGAAATCCCAAGCATAACTTAATATACCCCACGTCAATCCGTTGCTTTAATCGTAAAGGTATCACTTATTTTTACTCAGGTAGACTCTTTAGTAAGGTGATACAGTGGATTATAATTGACAAAGTTTGAATTTTAAATCCTCTTTTGTATTCCGAGTTTTTGATTCTCTAATTTCAACACGGAGTGCGGGGCACCGTTGGATTGGGTTCGATGGGCACTTTCGGACAGATAGTTTACGTGCCCATTTCATAGACATAAAAGTATGGTGGCTTTTTTTAGAGGATGGATATTGGAAGTCTTTGCAGTAGCAGTGATGTGTTCAAGGTAGAAAGAGTGTGGAAGAGTCACGAAACAGAAGTCGCTACAATTTTACACCACCCAAGAGTCGAAGCTTTGAAAGGGACGACACATGTTGATCATGGTTCTACATCGGGAAAGAGAATAATGGTTACCTTCGGCTGTTTTATAGCTTATAAAGGAATTTAATAATTTTTATCTTTCCACGTGTGCATTACCAAAACTAAGTTTTTTAAATATTTGCCACCAAAAAATAGTTGTGTCCGAACGTGCCCCACGCTTGTCCGAAGTTACACCATGCACGGGGCACCTCCGTCCGAAATGTGAGTTCGTCGAGTAGAAACCATGCTGTCGGCGAAGGATTTCGGTACTTGAACAGTAATTTAAATTCGTCAGTGTGAAAGTACGTACGTTTTCTTCGGAAAACGGGACAAGACCGACATTTTGGTGAAAAAAACGGGACGGCCAAAAAATAGCGAAAAAAAGGGACAGTCCCGTTCAAAACGGGACGTATGGTCACCCTATCCTAGAGTGTGAAGGATTTGTATTAACTTGTTAGAGATTTGCGTATCAACTTTAGTAACGTCAAGTCAAAGCAGTGAAATAAAAATAATATACACTTTCTGACAGATTACGAACCAATTGATTCGTTCTTGTCGGATGCACGTAACCTGCCAAGGCAAAGACACGGTATGGTCACGCTCACCGGAATTTGTCCGTCCCCGTTTGCTTGACTGCCTCAAACTTCACCAAGTATACCGGTACGTTGGACCTCGCTTGACGATAGCGTACGTGCTTTCTACGGGCTTAACTGATATAAACTTGACGAACATAGTGAAGCTTACGTGTGCATGCGACAAATCATGGAAGCTCAACAAGCGTCGTCTTCCCACCCCATCAAAATTACTTGCAGCGAACACTCGATCTTCGGGAAATTTGACGCTTTCTGCAACCGCGTTCACAAGATTCTCCATCTCTTTGACGTCGTCGAACAGCATTCAACCATCCTCAGGGGCAAAATGGAAGGACTACTTTTGGACGAAGACAGTAATACTTTGAACTCATTTCTGCGTTCGTCTGTTTCGTATTACTGTAGATAGAATGGTTGTATTTCTTTTGTTCCAGTACTGCAAGAAATCATGCGGAGATATTCGTCAGCGGTGACGGATGTGAGTTCAAGACCTTATGACTACTTAAACTACCGCCAAGAAGCTTTTGAACAACACTTGTCGGAATTCGAAATGCGTCTTTACGATTTGAAACTGTACGTCGGGAATTACTTGGAGCGCGCCTATGACGAAGTGTGGGAAACTCCACAAAACATGCGTTTCTTGGCCAAATTTGAACGCGTGAGTCAAGTCATTCCGCTTGGCGCGGTAGATGTCAAGTTTTCTCGAATGATTGCCAAGTTGACCAAGGACATCGAAAAGGTTAGCCGCGTTTTCGCGCGTTCCAAGGATGACCCGCCCATACCTCGCCAGTTTCCCCCAACGGCCGGTACTTCCTTTTCCATTTCCTTTGCAAGAACTTTATTTTTTCCCTTTTGGATATCACCGTTATGAGCTCTTGGCTGGCCATTTCTTCACTCCTTCTTACAGAACTTCTATTATATAGGGAAAGTCGTGTGGTGTCGCGGTTTATACCGCCGTCTGGAGCAGAAAGTCCTCCTTCTGGCCAGTCATCCGACTTTACTAGCGAGTGAAGCCGGCAAAGACGCTGTTCGCAAGTACAACAGCCTAGCTTTGAAGCTGGTTGATTATCAACTGAAGCTCACAAAAGACTGGGACATTCTTAGTGTACATATTTATAGTGCTAATTAAAGATGTCTTAATTGGTATTGCTGTTTTAGTTGCGAGAAGTTCAGGAATGCTTGAACCGGAACGTTGTTGCGAAAACGGGCGAAGAACAGACCATTTTCAGTGTGCAGTTTTCGAGCCCGTTGTTGCTTCTCTTCCGGGAAGTGGATTGTTGCCTCAAAGCTGAGGTGCAGTTGCCACTAATGCCGATATTTTTCTACGGAAAACGCGACTCCTTGCTAAATATCCGCGACTTAGCTCAGGTAATATTTTTTTCTCAAGGGGTTTCATTCCTGATCAAGTCAGTCAGTCCCATTGTGGGGCTAGTTCTACATTTTTTCTCATTTGTTTGTCAGAAGCTTACACAAGAAATCGTGTGAGTAGAAAAGTGTATGTCATAGTGCAGCAAAATATTCGGTTAACTTTTTCGTACGTTTGGCTATCGGGCAGCAATCAAACCAGAGAACGTTTTCATGGCATAACGCTGGTTTGTTCAGTATTCCAAATCAGGGTTCATGATCGCGCTACTAGAGACGCCAGTGGAGTCGCCGCCATATCTGGATTTTGTGGATTCAGACGAGTAAATAGAAAGGTCTTGAGTTTATGCTCCGTGTTTTCTTCGAAAACTAGCAAGCAAGAATGGGTAGTTTGGGTTCAATTGCATAGTTGAAAAAGTACAAAGGTTTTGTTTTATGTACATCAAAGCAGTACTGTACTTCTAAATACTTCTACGTATAAGTAGCTAGGAGTACAGCATCAATGTTGCTATTATATGCGTAAACTTGCACGTCTCTTTAGTTTCGTCCATTTTCGCAGTTACATCGTGACTAGCTTTTTTCAGGTGAGATTTTTTCAACATTGTTCAGACTCCTTTTTACGTCTTTCTAGTATTTGTAGTGGAATACGTGTTTCCGATTGTGCCCCATTACACATTCCTGGGAGAAGATCACGTGCAGGAAATAACCAACTGACATGTTTTGTTTTGTTTTGTTAGAGACAAACTGTGTCGCATTGCGATACAGTATCGTCTTCAGCTTTCGTTTTGGGGTATTCGGCCATTTTCTTATAAGGAGATTAATCCCTTAGTGTGTACCCAGTTCGTACGCTTATAAGTGGGAAACCAACTGACATTATATTCCTCTACGAATTTGTTCTAGAGAATTCGAGACGGCATAACGCGCGTAACTTTCTGAAACTACCTAGAACCAGTGATTGTTAATTCAAAAGACGATTCCGTGGGACACCGCTCACGTTACCCCCGTGGCATTAGCTAGCGACTTTGGTTAGGGCCAGTGGCGTAACAAGGATTTCATTTCGGGGGGGGGGGGGTAATATGCAGTTTTTTTGGACACTTGGTCATTCTCCTATCTTCCCCATTATAAAATCAAAATTTCGGGGGGGGGGGGGGTTCGAACCCCCTCCCCTAAATACGCCCCTGGTTAGGGCCGTTTTTTATTATTATTTCGAGCGTGAGCATTTGTTCTTTGCTGGTCCGTTTTGTATTTCAAAGCTAAAGAAAAATTCCGTATGGGAAAATTTAACTTCTGACACTTTTGGTTAGGGCCGTTTGTATGGAAGATTAATGTACTGTACTGTGTGCTACAGTTGATGAGCACTGTCCTTAACTTCAGTCCTTCGACGTATATTAGTGTACTGTACCTGGGGCTACGTGCACAATTTGTGATGATCGATAGGGTTTCCTCCCCTTGTTTAGAAACCGTTTGTTCGTGGATTGTTGTTCGGGCAGTGTTAGAGCAAAAGCCAAAGAAGTGAGTCGTAGCTGAGAGAAGTGGAGAAAGCAGTTGATAGAGAAGCAGAGGCGTAACGAGGGTAGGGCGAGCAGGGCTCGTGCCCTGGGCGCCAGTTTGAGGGGGGGCGCCATTTTCATGGAAAATGACCTCCTTTGCTTCACTCTACGTTGTGTCCTGTCAATTTTTCGCGGTTTCTTTTATAAAAATCGGTCGCTATGCTGAAGGATTCCGACGTGACCGTACGGCAGCTTCTTGGAATAATTAGCACCTTTTTATTTCTTGTCCTAGAAGGTCAACCTACGTGAACCCCGACGTTGGCGATACGGGTTGAGAATTGGTTCAGATTGAGGGGTAGAACGATCTTTTGTTTTTTCAGTCGGTAAAGAACTGAGAAACAGAAAAAGACAACTGGAAGAATTCTTTCAGAACTTTAAGTTTTAAGTGACTTAGTGAGAAAAAAGTGTAAAAAAGTCGAAGAGCGTCAACAGAATTTACCGACCACCTGGTATGTGCACATTTTTATTTTTAAGTTAAAAAATAAGTTAATTCCTCTTCTATGAAATAATTAGCAGTAGAGGAGGGATGGGACAGTTTGGACACTTTTCTGTAGTTTATTTTTCACTTCACGTGGAGACAAAATTGTAGCCTAAAACTATACTCGTTAGATGGCCTGGTGTCCTGGCTATCAAATGAGGTATGTACGCTTGAAAAACACAAACAATAACACCAAACACCCATGAAAACTGGAGGCTCCTCCGACTGTCCAAAACAAGATACCGCGGACACAATTTGGACTTGGGTGTAGTGCGATTTGTCCGTGTGTTTTGCCATAAGAAAACTAATCGGTAGCCTTTTTTTAAAAATACATAATAGACTTGAAATATCTAAACGAAAACTTAACAGTTATACTCCCTTTCGATATAGGAATCATCTTAGCTCAAGTCAGTGCAAGGAAACTCACGATTTCGTAAAAATGATTATTCACAACAAGAAAAGGCAATGCAAATGACTGAGTCCAAATCGTACTAAATCATCCCTTTGGAGTTTAAAATCTCGTGCAAAAAAAGGACAGCGATTTTAGAACAAACCTTTGGAGGAGTTATTCTCTAACTTGTCAGCTACATAAAAGTATTTTTTATTTTACTTTTAGATACACATTATGAGTGCTACAACGAAATAATCAGGACCCGTTTCTTACAAAAAGTGCCAAAAATTCAGTTTTTATTTATTTTCTCAAAAACGGTTCAATATTTTTCGACGAAAATTTCCTCATGAAAGCTTCATCGTATTCACTAAGTGTACAATTTTTTTCAGATCCAAACCTGTCGTAGTTCATTAGTAATGGTTTTTGTACAGTTTGTCCCACGTGTAAACTGTCCCATCCCTCCTCTACCAATAGAATGCTTAAGCAAACCGGACAAAAGTTCAGTATCTAACGCTCTTGAATTTCTCGAATTTATTTTTCATTATGGCTACGAAAATGAGTTTCCTAATTTCAGAAGTGCTGTGCAGATTACGCTTTCGATCTCTTTTTCGGTTGTCAGCGATTGTCAGCTTATGTTGATTTTGTCATATCTGAGGGCGTCAATGAGTCAAGAAAGATTGTCTGCTTAGCTTTACTTAGCATTGAATGAGAGGAGACTGAAAGGA
This sequence comes from Triops cancriformis, assembly GCA_020615345.1. NCBI lineage: Eukaryota > Metazoa > Arthropoda > Branchiopoda > Notostraca > Triopsidae > Triops > Triops cancriformis. The sequence goes on from JAHZNP010001221.1 coordinate 11,138, forward strand.
TGAATTTCGACGACATAATAGAAAAGTTTGCTTCGGAGAAAGCCAGAAAATTAGCATTTCAACGTAAGGTCTGATTTTTGTCCCCAAATGTTTTATATTGGTTCATTGCAAATTATTAATTTGATTTTATTATGATATTTTGCTCTTGTATAATCATATGAATCTTGTTGCAAATCCTCGCGCAGTTATGAACATCCTATAAAATATCTGGGTAAAAAATATATCAAGTGAGCTGTTTGAAAGTGACACGTATTAAAGCGTGGTAGTTTACCTAAAAATACAAATTGATAAAATATCTGCAGTATTTTATATTTTTTTAGTTGGTGTCACTTAAAGAAATCTGACTGTCATAATACATGACAAATTAGCGTAAAAGGGGGGGGGGGGCTGATTTTCCCTTTGCCCTGGGCGCCGTTGACCCTCGTTACGCCGTTGTAGAGAAGTCGGGCGATTGAGTGAAAGAGAAGTGGCCAAAGGAGTGAGCCGTAAGACCCAAGTTAAACATTTTTGTTGTTACCTTATTTGCCTATTCCCTGATTTCCGTTAAGTGGTTAAACCCTTGACGGTAATTACACTTATTTCCCTAACCACGCTGACCTTTGTTGCGCGCTACCACAACACAATAAAGCTATAGATTGCTTTAATGATGTATAGTTTTGAAACAACTGCTCGGATATTGCTCAACAGGCAAGGTCGTTCTGACCGTATTGTTGCATGAGTGCTTTCTATAGCCTTCATCTTGGGACACAACAATAATTTATACTAACGTTTATTCTGACATTAGGCACCCCGAAGTGTATATTTTAATTTTTGAGGACGTCAGAAACTAAATAACTAAAGAGAAGGATTCAGACACTGCAGACCACGTTAGCAGCAACACGGGAAAAAGACTTTCATGGCCCATATTATTACAATGATTTAGGAAGAAACAAATCTGTCCTTAGAAATTCCTCTTTTGTACTGTTACAAACTCATCCTAATTAACCCTGCCTTACAGTATTTGCTAGAAAGATACCAAAATTCCGTGGAATCCGTAGATCCCGAACTGGCTCCTCTGCTGTCTTGCCACACCCACCGTTTATCGTTAGTTTTTCATCCCGTCGTTGATTTAGTCACATGGGGCAACAGCCCCTCATACTGGCAAACCTTTTTCACCTATGCTAAGAAATCACTGGATGAATTCGATACATTCGTTAGCCGGTAAGTTTGAATTCCGAGCCGAAACTATCAAGCTGTAAAGTTCTGCCAATTGAAACAAATTAAAATCTATTTTTTCATTTTAAAAAGTTCTCTTTTACATTCCAAAATGTTATTTTAATTTTTAAAAATATTTTCGCGACGTTTTGTTAACCGAAAATATTTACAGTTTGGAAAGTATTCGGACGCAAAGAATCTTGGGTATTCTGGAATCCATGCACAAAGTGTCGCTATGCCCTGGCGTGCGCGATAAACCGTGGCTTTTGGACGAATTCGTGGAAGCCACCAAAGAGCGCTGCCGCCAGGCGGCGTTCGAGTTGCAACAAAAGAATCTTTTGATGGAAGCTGCCACTCACGAACTCGTCGACCTCATCTGCACTCCGTGTCGCCACGAGAAATTTTTCACCTTAACCTACCCGCCCGACATTGTGGAATTACGCAGGAAAGTCGAACAAAAGCGCATGCACAAACTAACTCCGTCGACATCCATCATGAAAGCGTTGGTTCATTCGCCCAAAGATAGCGAACGCGACACAGATTTCCCCAAACGACGACGTTCTTTCTCGGGTCCCGTCGTCACTTTTCCGAAAATCGAAGCCAAAGCCGAAACGTCACCCGAAAGAACTTCGCGCACAGCGCCATCTTTGCCCACCCCTTCGCCGACTTCCAAAATCGCCCCTATAGCCCTACTGGGAGCATCGACTTCCAAATCCGTTCCGCCCATCAAAGCGAGTCTCACACAAGTGGCCACGACGCTGCCGCAAATCAAGACTGTCAAACACGCATTACGACTGGCCGCCAAAGGGCTCGCCAAGCCAGCCGCCGTCCTGGGCAGCTTGCCCAAGTTGGGTTCGTCCACGTCGAGTTCGAAGGCCGACATCTTCCCCACGCTCAACAAGCCGGATTCCGTCACGCCGCGTCATTCCAGCATGACCACGCTTCCGCCACTCTTTCCCGCCGCGCCGTTGGTCTCGAATGCGAACTTGAGCGTCAAGAGTGCGCGGTTCGAGGCCGATCAGCTCAAGTTGAAACAAGAAGAATTGGTGGCCAGCGTTTTGGGAGCGGCGCGCGACCTAAGGCGCGCCTACTGTCGACGCATTTTGGACGTGGTGGTACGAATCTTACGAGGACAACTGGACGTCCTTAAGAGAATCGTTGTCATGAGTCCCGCCCCTGCCTTAAGTAATCACGCTGACTTTCTTAATCGTCTTTTTTATTTTAGTTTCGCTTTAGTCATCAGTTGGATTAACTTCTAAATTATTTTGTGGTTTATTCAGTTTTTTGTTTATTTATTGCAGCAAGTAAGGTACAAGGCCTCTACGAGACATACAAAGATCATATTATTTCGTTTGGTATTAGATTATTTGGGGTAAAGTTACATCGAGATTTGCGGTGAGTCAGACGTATTTGTCTCAAAGGAACTGTTTCATCTATTACTAGGAATGTAATCACTAGTAATGTTCTAATGTATTTTACAGTGGAAACCGGTTATAACGAAAACGGTTAAGACGAAATATCGTTTATAACGAAATAACATATCGGTCCCGACAAAATCCTATCTCTTTACATACGTTTTCCTTCGGTTATCACGAAACAAAATATCGGTTATAACGAAAAGATCTTCGGTCTTCGAAGACCGACAAGGCAACTTTTTCCTGCTTGAAAGTCTCGGGTTACCCTCTCCGTATTAAAAAGAAAAAAAATCGGCATAAACTCCGCTCTCCTTCTTGCCACTCTTATACCCTTTGACCAAGCGTCCCCCATTAAGGCGTACAACCGATAGAAATGCTTGTAGAGGGTTAGCTGAGCCCCTACTTTATACAGTATTCAAGTTTTTGTCTTCCTTGCCCAATCAGTAGTAAGTTCTCTTTCTTACCGGTGCAATGGCGGAAAAGTCAGAGCGGAGAAGAAGCGCAGAAAGAAGCTTGACGACATAGAAGAATATGTCAATAACATTGTCATAAAAAGGACAGTAAAAAAAATCCAGATTTTTTAAAGAAAAGCTATCAATCATTTTATGAAAATGTATGTTAAATGTTAATGTTAATGAGCGGAAATCCAAGCTTTATTATTTATAACGGAATAGACTGCCAGTGTATCGGCGTCAACTTGAATACTGTCTAGGTTATTGCGACTTCAATTTTTTTTTCGCATGCTTCGGTTATAACGAAAAAAATTCTCGGTCCCTTCGATTTCGTTATATCCGGTTTCCACTGTATTTGATTAATGTTTGTTTTATTCTCTTACTTTATTTTTCATGTAGTTTTGTTTAGTAATGCATTTTATTTAGTGACTTATTTTTATCTGTTTACTTTATTTTTGTACCTTAGAAATTATTCATTATTATTATTATTATTTTTTGCAAGAACCGGCTTTCGACTATAGGGTGGATTCCGAAGTACAGTTCTGGTTGCGCTCGTAGGGTCCGCTAGTGAGAAACCGCCACTGAGTGTCCGATTGTTGTTGATATTTAAATTTTGCTAGGATACCGGTTTAGTTTTATGACTTCACGTATGCAATAAACAATCTTATGCCCCGGTATCCTAGTGACAGTGGTAGCCTAAATATCAACACGAAGTGGACAATAAATGGCGGCTTCCCAGTAGCGTAGCCCACTAGCGGAACCAGGGGAACAAGACGATGCGTCCTGAATAAGTCTAATGAGCGTTTTATATAGCATAGACAACATTTTTCCATCCGGACCAGTAAAGTTTCGTCTAAATAAACCAGCCGCTTTCGTTGCTTTTGCCGCAATACTCGTACAATGCCAGTGAAACTAAGTTTCCGGTCAGTCGTAACTCTGAGATTCCGTTAGCAGTCGGTCTTGGCAATAATTTCACCCCCCAGGACATAACTAGTTGAGACAGATTGATTTCCAATCATCAGTTGGGGACACTTAGGAATGTCCAATTCTGTTAGCCAGTTTTCTATCCAAAGTTCGACGCTTTTAATGTCATCTTGAAGTTTTATCGCGTCATCCATGCAGGTTGGTACGTTACTAATTTTTGTGTCCTCAGCGCAAACAAAATTGTCCACCCAATTTTATCTTTTAGATCTTTCATGTATATTAAATAATAACGGACCCAGTGCTGAGCCCTGGGGCACTTCGCTTGGGCCATCGATCACTTCTCCTCTTTCTGTTTACGTCCCTTGTTTATTATTTTAATTAGTTTGATCGGTATTTTTTATTTTCTGTTTACTTTTGTCACTTCAGCGTTTCAAATCTCGAGATTCACTTATACGGTGCAATAATTAACGTCTTCCTCAGTGGGTAAGAAGGCTTTGCCAGCTGTCCAAGGTTCTTCTGCAAACTTGCCCATGTTTGTATTCCACGCTTTTCTGGTGAGTCCGAACATTGAGATCGCACCTACGCTCGATGAGTTCCAGGAAGCCTTAGCAATGGCCGGTAAAGTAATTTTGGGCGTGGCGAAAGGGTTGTCGCGTTGGAAAAGTCAAATTGATACCAGAGAGGCTCATAAGGTATACAAAAATACATAAAAAACCTACTATTATGGTCACTTTGATACGAAGATTGGGTTCCAGCGCCCAGATTGGGACGATTTGGTGGCGTGTTCAAAGGATCCTTTGTACAAGTCGACGCTGTTGGAAAGAGTGGCGATGACTACCGAAGCGCAAAACTTGTATCCCCTCATTTGCGAACAAAAAGACATTGTGAAGGGACTTTCGCTCATGTCGGCGTGTATTCACACCTTGAAAGCGGTAAATTGGCCTTCGTTGACAAATTTCGTCAAACAAGCTTCGTTGTTGTGTAGAACTGCGCCGAAACGTTCAAAGTATGGGAAGGGTATCGTGATTTGTGGCAGAGAAACCGGCCACTAGCTATCAAGGAGTTTATGTCCCGTAATCCGGCCACGTGGGAGTTTGATAACCAGTTCCACTACTACCGGCAACTGGAAGCCACAATTGCGGCGGAACCTGTTACCCTATGCTTCGCAACTCTGCACATTTCAACTGGTAAGGAAGATATTATTTTTAAAGTAATTTCAAACTTTGGTTCGCTAAAAAACGAAAGAAATTCTTTGAGATCTTAATAAGGACTATTACAGGATGAAATTCCACTGCATGAAGGCCTCGGTGTACACAGCCCTCTAATGGGCAAATAACAGGGTGAATTTTTTGGGGGGATGGTTTCTCAATAATGGTTCAGTAAATTTCACATCAATGTTGGCAGTAAAGGTGCTCTTATTGATATCTAGTTTACATATTCGAGACTTTTCAAAAATATGATTTACTTAAATCTCAAAACTGTAGGAACATTTTGACCAGGGCTGTGTTCCCGAGACCTGGTTTTGGTCTTAAGACCGGTCTCGAGGCCATGTAGGTCTCGGTCTTGTCTCGATTTTTTCTTCTGATCTTGGTGTCGGTCTTGGTCTTGGTATCGATGCCTTGGTCTCGATTTTAAACGTTGAATGAAATTTTTATGTAAGCGGAACTCACTGTAGTTTCAAATTAATTTAGTTCCGTTTTGCAATGCCCAAGTGGCCCTTCCTACCTTCCTAATCCTATGATGTAAAAGGGGGTGTTCATTTGAACGGAGTTAGAGCTATGCTGCGAAAGATATTTTCGTGGAATTCTGTAGAATTGGCTTCAAATGTGCCTCCTATAACAAAACATTCAACGCGTTGAGAATGTTTAGTTCTAATTGAATGCCAATCGGAAATGGAGTGCAAGATTGTTCCAGCAAAAGTTCCCGCTGTCACTGAATTCGGTTTGAAAGACTTGCACTATTAGTAACATCTGTAAATAAGTAAAATATTCCAAGCCCATTTAATTTCAAATGGTCAAATCCAACTCCAAGACCAAGGCCTTTTTTGTGTGTCAAAGACTAAGATCAAGTGCAAGCCTAAGTTCAGATAAAAAGATCTTAAATCAAGTTCAAGTACATTTACCGAATTTGCAAGTCCGGGTCAAGCCGTCTACTTTAAGAAAATTTCAAATAATAGCTCAGTTTTTTCTTTAAAGATTTGTATTGCCACAGGATAGACTTTTTTAAGCGTTTGTATTTGTTCATGTCTCCCAAAAAACTGCCTTACAACCAACTGTCCCTGCCTTTTATCAAACTAGCACCAACTTTCACACTGGAGAAACTAAAGGGGAGTCGAAAGGAAAGGGAATTTAATTAAAGATTAGGGAAATGACATCCGGGAACTATCCCTTCGTTACAGTATTAATCAAGTTTTACATTTAAATGTCTAATTAAATTAGACGCTGCTCTGCAGCTCGCACGAAAAATATCCGAGCAAGTATTGCACTGAACTTTAAAGTGAGTGTCCGTCAATTTATAACCCTTCACTAGGATAAAACAGTTGTTCACGACAGAGGCCTCCATACTTTGCCTAGTTACGGTGCTAACTGCCGGTTTGGAAACAATCTAGGAGACATACCTGTGAAGGCTACAGTGTCAGGGAAAATTGCGCTGTCTGACGTAATCCTTTCTGGTAGCTTTTCAGATTGCTCTTTAAATGAAGTAGAAATGCGTATAAAAGTATTTTTTCGAAGGGACCGAGAACATTTTTCGTTATAACCGAATTTCGTTATAACCGAAGCATGCAAAAAAAACTTAAAGTCGCAATAACCTAGACAGTATTCAAGTTGACGCCGATACACTGGCAGTCTGTTCCGTTATAAATAATAAAGTTTGGATTTCCATTAATATTAACATTTAACAATACATTTCATAAAATGATTGATAGCTTTTCTTTAAAAAATATGATTTTTTTACTGTCCTTTTTATTACAATGTTATTGACATATTCTTCTACGTCGTCAAGCTTCTTTCTGTGCTTCTTCTCCGCTCTGAATTTTCCGCCATTGCACTGGTAAGAAAGAGAACTTACTACTGATGGGGCAAGGAAGACAAAAACTTGAATACTGTATAAGGTAGGGGCTCAGCTAACCCTCAAGAAGCATTTTCATCGGTTGTACGCCTTAGTGGGGGACACTTCGTCAAAGAGTAAGAGTTGGCAAGAAGGAGAGCGGAGTTTATGCCGATTTTTTTATACGGAGAGGGTAACCCGAGACTTTCAAGCAGAAAAAGTTGCTGTGTCGGTCTTCGAAGATCGAAGATCTTTTCGTTATAACCGATATTTTGTTTCGTTATAACCGAAGGAAAACGTATGTAAAGAGATAGGATTTTGTCGGGACCAACATGTTATTTCGTTATGAACGATATTTGGTCTTAACCGTTTTCGTTATAACCGGTTTCCACTGTATTTAAATAATTGAACATCTGGCTTTCTTGTAAAGTAAATATCTTTCTTCTATGTTTTCTGGTGGACACAAGATTCAAATCGGACGAATAGTTTTAATGAAATCGGCCCCCGAATTTTAAGTTTTTAGCTCTCATTAAGTGCTGCCATTTTGTCATGTGGAGGAATAGGAAAACTTGCAGTCAGTGCAACAATTCCGATTTTGATTTTTTTCAGTTACAGTGCTCTCCACTTAAGTCGAACACACATAAGGCAAAAACCCGCCTAACTCGAACGTAAACTTATGGTCCCGATTCAATCCCATTTAACCCAATGCAAATGAAGGTAGGTTTAGGCGAATTCGCCTAACTCGAATATTCGCTGGAGTCGAAAAAATTCCTAGTCCCAATTTGTACCTTACAGTGACTAGTGGCTTCGGGTAAGCTGAAGTCCTGGACAGACGCTACTTCTTGAAAGTTGGAGCGACAATTTCCACGAATTCTAACCGCGTTCTGACGTAACGCCTTTCACGACCTCTTTCACCTTTCACATTTTAGTCACCTGTGACATTTCTTTGGTAGAAGCATTTAGTACAGAGCTGAAAACCGTGAAGAAAAGTTGAGTAAAAAAAGCTAAAGACCTTGTCAGTTGCCCAGCGAGTTGAAGTTTTGCATCTCCTTGAAAACAACCAAACACAAGCTTCAATAGCAAAGCAGTTTGGAGTTGCTGGCACAGAGTATGACCAGTATATGCCTTGCAGAATTACGTGCATACTTTAACTGAAAAGAACGCGAAACAGCGCTTAATTGACGATTATTTTTTAAAAAAGAACTAAGACTAAGTATCAATATAATGCTATTTATACTGCAATACAAACACAGTAAGGTGCCATAAAGGCAAGTTCTTATAAGACAAAACTCCGCATAAGGCGAATTTTTCTGTCCGGTCCCGAGCCCTTCGACTTAAGCGGAGAGCACTGTAGTAAGAAAACTTGAACGGAACTACAGATTTTAAATTTTATTTACTTTTTTTTAAAAAAGGGATTCTTTGGCCAAAAGACATTTTCGTGCGTAACATTACTGTCCAAATACTTTGAATATTTGAAGCATTTCTAAGTTATCGTCAATATCAATTCCCCGTGTTGTTCTCCTATAAGGCGTTTGTGTATACCGTGCCCTTAATGAATAATTATTTGCTCCTGCAGAAAAGTTGAAAAGCAGCCTTTTGCAAGCGACGGAGAAATGGACTTTGGCCTTCGCTCGCGTTTTGCACGCGAAGTGCTCTCGCGAAATGGAACGGATGCTGGTACAGATCGCGGCTCTCGAAAAGCGACTGGAACGCCGCGTGCTGGATTTGGAGGACACGAGGATTGCTATGGAAACCCTTAAGAATATTCGTAACCAAGAAGTCGACATGGATATGGCACTCGAAGCAGTCGATGTAGGATCAACTTTTAACATAATGCTACAATTTGCTTTTTATGCATTTTACTTTTTTTATTATGATTTATTTACGTTTGTTATTATTATTATTTCCTAGGAAGCAATTTGTGTACTGCTCAAGTACCATCTACCGATCCAAGAAGATGAAGTGGAGCGTGTCGACAGTCTTCGTTTCTCGTGGCACCGCTTACAATCCCATGCGCAGGATTTGCACGGGGCTTTGGTAGCCATTCAACCACAATTCCGGCAGCAATTGATGGACAACCTGTCCCAGTTCAAAGAAGACTGTAATCAGTTTTGTGAAGATTACAAGGACAGCGGACCTATGGTCGTGGGACTGAGTCCGAGAGATGCTTCGGACCGCCTTCTTGCTTTTCAGGTGTAACTCCTTCCTAATTCTTAAGTCTTCGTAATTCGATACAGTTTCTAGGAAGAAAAGATTGATATTATTTCTTTTTAGAATTATTTCTTTTTTTTTGAGCTTGGGGCGGGAATTGGATTCCCTGGGAGGAGGAGTTGAATAGCAGTTTTACTGATTCTTCTGAATTTTAGAATCGATTCGACACGTTGTGGCGGCGAAATGGCTCGTACGTCGGAGGGGCGGAGTTATTTGGCATTCCTTTGCCGGATATTCCGGAGTTAATGCGCATCAAGAAGGAGCTGAGCCTTCTCCAGAAGTTATACCGCTTGTACAACGATGTGATCGACCGCGTTACCGCGTACTACGACATAGCTTGGGGCGAAGTGAATATCGAAGAAATTAACAACGAGTTGGTAGAATTCCAGAACAGGTACGAAATGCAGCAAGCAATTTTAATCCATTTTCCTTTTTCCCCTTTACTTTTTAGTTAATCGTCTCTTTCCTGTATTGTTTCTGCATCATTTCTATGTAATTTTTATTTTATTTCTACATTTTCTACTGTATTTTTTCATTTTTGTACTGTATTGTATTTCTATCCATACATTTTCTACTGTATTTCTACATTTTTTATCGTATTTCTACATTTCCTATTTTATTTCTACATTTTCTGTTTTCTGTCTCTATAATTTCTATATTATTTCTATATCTTCTAAATTATTTCTGTATATTAGGTGTCGTAAGCTTCCAAAGGGTTTGAAAGAATGGCCGGCGTTCAATGCGTTGAAGCGAACCATCGACGACTTCAGCGACTTGTGCCCGCTGTTGGAGCTGATGACGAACAAAGCGATGAAGCCGAGACATTGGCAAAGATTAGCGGACATCACGGGCCATGTCTTTGAAGTCGACAGCGAAGGCTTTTGTCTGCGTAGTGTCGTGCAAGCACCTTTGTTGCAGCACAAAGAAGACGTTGAAGTAATTCGTTTGCGTAGTGAGAGAGAAATCGAGCTTTAACGGTATTACGGCTTAGGATGTTTGCATTTCTGCGCTGAAAGAAAAAGACATCGAAGCCAAGTTGCGTCAGGTTACGACCGACTGGACCACGCACCAACTAACGTTCATGTCTTTCAAAAATCGGGGGGAATTGCTGCTACGGGGTGATACCGCTGCTGAAACCATTAGCCAATTAGACGACAGTTTGATGGTCTTGAGCTCTTTACTCTCAAACAGGTACCTTGCCTTGTATCACATTTTTTTTCGTTTAAACACTATTATGCAATACATCGGAAAAATTCACCAGAGCATCCGGTCTGGGTGTTCCGCTTCCAAATCCTTATAGTTTGCTGGTTTTCTTCATTTTGTGCATGTTAAAATAATGCGTTAAATTTAGTGAAGATGTTTAGATAAATTCTGTCAAAATCATTGCAGAAAAATAATTCCGAAAACTGTTGTAGGTACAACGCGCCGTTCCGAAAGCAAATTCAAAAGTGGGTAACGGATCTTTCGAACACGAACGAAGTACTGGAACGTTGGTTGTGCGTGCAGAACTTGTGGGTTTACCTCGAAGCGGTGTTTGTGGGCGGTGACATTGCTAAGCAACTGCCTAAAGAAGCCAAACGGTAGCCAAGCCTTTAAAAGCTTAACTTTTGATGTAATGTTGGGCTTAGATTTCATAAGATTGACAAAGCGTGGCAGCGAATCATGGCCAGGGCGCACGAAACGCCGAATGTCGTCATTTGCTGCGTGAGTGACGACACTTTGATGCAATTACTGCCGCATCTGCAAGAGGAGCTGGAACTGTGTCAGAAATCCTTGTCCGGCTACTTGGAGAAGAAGCGATTAACGTTCCCGCGGTTCTTCTTCGTTTCGGATCCGGCGTTACTGGAAATTTTGGGCCAGGCTTCAGATTCGCACACGATCCAGGCTCATTTGCTGTCGATTTTCGACAATACCGCCTCCGTACGATTCCACGACACGGAATACGACAAAATCTTGGCGATCGTCTCTTCGGAGGGCGAATCCATTACTGTAAGATTGAATCATGTCCCCAGAAAGTTAAAAAACATTTAAATAAAATATTGTTATGAAACCCCAGCTCGAGCAACCTGTTCGTGCTGAAGGAAGCGTAGAGTTATGGATCATGCGATTGCTGCAAGAAGCGCAGAAATCTTTACATTCCATCATTCGTCTGGCGAGTCAAGCAATCGAAAACCCAGATTTCAACTTGCTCGATTTTCTCGGCACATTTCCGTCTCAGGTTCTTATTCTCCGTCCGTATTCCTTTTCTTTCTTCAGTACTTTTCTTCAGTAGTTTCAGTACTTTCTGATTCAATCTTTATGTTTTAGTTTTGACTTATTTTTTTGTTACTTTGCTTTGTTTTGGTGTTATTTTGATTAAGTTTTTTTTTACTACAAGTGAATTTTTACTCTTAATTTGTAGCTTAATTCATATGTAAAATTTTCTGTATTAAGTAGGCTACTTATTTTTTTAAAAAAATTCTTTGTTTAGTACTTATTTTTTCTATTAATTTATTATTTCATTTATTGTTTTATTATTTCAATGAGTTATTTTTGTAACAAGAAGTTTTAAGTCGTATTCACGGCTATATGCCGTAGAAACATTGAACAATTATTCTCCTTCCCGTTTCCTATTCGTTTCCGATTCAATCTTTATGTTTTACTGCTGTTGTTGTTTTTATTTAGTTTTTTTTACTGTGCATCCATTTTGACTGCTGAATTAGAATTTAATAGGGCATATGACAATCTTAGTACGTGGTACCCCCGGTATGAGAGCCGCCATTGTTAGAACTAGTGTTTACACTAAGCACTGTTAACAGTAGGCCATACGACCGTCGTTCTTATTTTCATACTTTTTTAATAAGCCGTGGCTAACTTACATCGGAAAAATGAAATGTTCTGTAAAATGTTGTGGGTCGAAACAATGGCGGCTCTCTCCTATCGCAGGGAACTACGTACAGTAAAGGGCAAAAAAAAACGGCGGGGGAAAACAGGTACAGTGCGGTGCGGGCATGTCCAGGCAGTGCTTAAAAAGGGTTGTCTTCTCCCCGCTTGCCTAGACTGTTGGCAAAAGCATAACCCTGCGGAACGAGTTTGG
>JAHZNP010001222.1:0-23435 GCA_020615345.1 Triops cancriformis
AGTTACTTGTCATGAGTACACTTCCAAGTCTGGCTGGTTCCACCCCCAGCTTCCCCTTATTTCCCTTCTATCTTGTAACTTTTGTGTTCTGAATAAAATCCACTTCTTAGTACAATTCTGGAGTGCTATTATTTAGCACTCATGTAACGGCAATTTCCCTTTTACCACTCGGCCACGTCTTTAAAACTACGCCGTTACACTGTAAGGTTTTTCAGAAAAGATCTTTCGTTGGCTTCCAGATTTTCTGATCTTTAACTTCACTGTTAAAAAATATTTCATAAATATGATATGGTTTTCGCGAAAACAATCACGACAGTTTCCCATATGAGTGCCCATGAAGAGAAAGCGGTATACAGTGGTCTTAATCTTTCTGATTATTGCTGATGAACACTAGAATATCTATTTCAAGCTCACATTAAATAAATTTCCATTTTTTCCCCAACTTCTTGAATGAATCAATGAAATATGAGCACATCAGTCCACCAATATTCATTTGACATTTCCATAATAAGTGTACAAAGAACGCGAAATTCTGTTGGAAGAATACTTTAGGGCTTTTCTGATAATGTATTGTTTCATGGGCATGTTCCTCCATTGTTTCAAGACATTATTTATTACACCCAGTCTAAAACATTCAAGTATATTGTACGTATTATTTAAATATTCCTGATAAAAAACGTAGTGTCTGGTACCAAAGATAAGGCAGGGTAGCAAAGATTTAGTAAATTAACTAAGCTTCCAGTCAGTAGACAAGTGAGTTAAGCGGGTTTAGACGGCTTACAGGGTCACGTGGCTTTCCAACGTGTTTATTTTGTCTGTCTTTACTTATCTGGAACACGCTGTGATGATAATTACACCGTCTTTCTCAATTGTCTCGCATTTGCACGTACGCTTTGAAGTATCAACTGGACTCCTGACCCTGCATCACACCTTGAAAATTGAATTTTTGTCCTACGCCTTGGAAGTTTTCTTCGAGTATGAAATTTTGAAAATTTATCTCAGAAAATAGCGTGAACACTGCTCATTGTTTTCTCTCCGTAATAAAATCTTGCTATAACGAAGTTTGGCTATAATGAAATGTCAGCTATTGTGGACGAGGTCCACAGCCCTACCAAACAGTTGCGTATTAAGGCCCCGGTATACACAAACCTCTTATGGGCGAATAACATGGGAAGATTTCAGACACCATAATTTGAAAACGGTCAAAATTTCAAAGATATTGTTTCGATAGTAAAGTTGCTATTAGTGATGACTAGTACACAACATCGAGTTTTTGTGAAAAAAGGAGTTTGATAAATTGTAAACTTTGACTGAATGTGTGCTACTTTCTTATTATACAGAAAAATGGAAATCGGGCAATGTAGTGCACTAACTCTGATTTTTTAAAGTTTTATGATAAAGAGAAAAAAGATATGTGTTTGGTAGTTTTTGTGATATTGTGTATGAAATTTCAAGGTTTTGTTTGATTTTATTATGCTTTACCGCTATCCAGAGTTTCTGTTTGACTTCGTTTTGCTTCTGTTATAAGTCACTTGAGCAGACCTACCTTCTAAGAATAAAAGCGTGTCCCTATCTTTTATTTTTAAAAAATTTCGGAAGTTGTGTATACCGGGGCCTTAATGTGCGTTGGAATGCCTCGGATGTAGTGAATGGACGTACAGCACTTGCGCTTACCATGGACAAATTTTTAGCTCCCAGTGACCACTTACTTGGTGTCCTTATTTTTGGTTAAAACGGAACGTAAGCGATGTTGTGTGAATAGTACGTTGAAAAGTTCTTTGCACTATTTATAGTTTTCGCACTTGTGTGTAATTTTAATCATAGTGGCTGATTCGAGCGTTCAAAACTCACATTAATGCCTGACCACTCAAGACTAACTTAACTAGAGAGAGTACAAGGGATAAAGAGGCGAAAAAGTCGTTTGCAAGACGACTGTTTCGAGGAAGGGATGGTGGGAAACGAAGGTCATTTAGCAAACGTGCCCCAATAAAAGAATATTTTTTTTCCAAAAAGTAAAAAAGGGTCATGTCAAAATTGCGGCATCGCGAAGTCAGTTGCGGCATTCGATGCGTAAGGTACATATTCTCGGAGCGACTAACTCCAGAAAAGTAAAAACAGCAACAAATGAAAGATAAATAAAAATGGTCTTCGGTAATGGAATTTTCTTATATTTGATGAATCTAGAAGCAAACAAACTTAGACAGCCATTTTTGAGTCAAGATGGAGTTTGGACCAAGTAAAAAGAGGCGTTGCATCTCCCCTTATTTTAAAAATGGAAGAAACAATGAATGGGCTTGATGATTATTATTTTTTTACTTGCTCTGGAACTTGAGATGTAAAATGGCTTCGTGGGTGAAGTATTGTACAAACAGAGAAAGGAGTACGTGCCTTGATTAGAACCAAACTTGTGAAATGCATTCGCGAAGACTGGTAGAGGCAGAGGTTGACGTGACGGCTCTGATCACCAAGATTGTGAATAGTCGTGCCAACACAGGGCAAAAAGTCAAGCCGTAAAGATAATCCATTATTTATTTAGCCAACCACGTATTAAGATGTGAGATTAAAATTCGCGAAACGAGTTGTTTACTAATTGTGGCCAAGGCCGTACCCAGGTAGGGTGGGTATTTTTTTTATAATGGTAAGCATAGGAGAATTCCATATGTCTCAAAAATTGCACCCCGGCACATCGAACCTCACATAACTCCTCCGAACCAGATCTATTGTTTTTAGTGATTTGATGTGTACTCTGAATTGCTTCAATGAAATGAGTGTTGTTGTATGCGAAGAGAATTTCCGAAAATATTGCAATAAGTAGTCAAGCCGTTTAATGTAGGTTATGCAGGTTGATGTAGGTTATGTGTCTGAAGAAGTAATATACAAAAGTACATCTAGTTAACCCAGATGCATCGTAAAAAGAATATCCAACTAGCAAGTCTTCCAAAGAAAGCTTTCTTATAAAGAATTATTTTTTTTACACAACTAACACATCACGAAATCCATAATGTGTATGTTTTCTCTTAGATATAAAATGCAGCATGATACTTGGAAAAGGGTTAGTCACTTCTTACCTAATTTTATTAGAGAAAAGGAACACAAACAAATAATGAAAGTGAAATAACAATTACTGAACGAAATGCTGTTCAATAGTCTGAAATTTTTTTCTGGAAAAGGAATAGAAATAGGTCGACATACACCAAAGAGAGTAATTGGGTCTGACATTTTGTTTGAGTTACAGCTGCCTAAGTATTGTTTGAATGCAGTTGGTTGTGCGCGGTTATTATTTTGCTTTTCGTGTCTCCTTGAAAGTAGAGGGCCCAAATGGTGGTATGGGAGTTGTGCTACAATTGGAAATTATCGTCATATATAATATTACGAACCGATTCAGGAAGTCGAACAACGCTTGCAAGTATTCACCACACTTTATTCAGACTCACCTATGGATATTAGACGGTAATGTAAAAATAAGTTGGCAAAAACTGTCCTTTCTGATTTTCGGGCCTCTATTTAACAAAATCGTTGCAGAAAAATCTTGCCTCCGAATGTTGGTAATGTTCAGGTGTTGAATGAATGCCGAGACGCTCGAACACGTTCACTTTTCGCGATTTTGTTCCCACCATGAGGAATGAAGGGGAAAACATTTCAGTAGTGGTGACATTTCTCCTAATTCTTTCACATGGCGTTTTATCGTGCCAAAGTTATAAAACTTTGCGAAAATTTCGAAGCAAATTTCTGCTTGGTTCAGAAAATTATTGTACAGAACAAGCGTCTGTACTAATCATAAAGTCCTCTTTGAGTTCTCGTCCTATTATAGATACACTGAGGTAAAGTCGCTGAGCTTCTTTATGCAACATTCCAAGTATGATACTGTACTTTTATTCTGGGATGGACTCCACAAAGTAACGGACTTGTTCAGGCTGTTGCCGCGCAAATCCGCGATCTACGCTTTTTCCTGATAAATGAGTTGAACATGCAGTGTAATACAGCGATGATGGTTTCTCTGTAGAGCAAGTCATTCAGGCTTTTATATCGAATACTTTAAATGTAGCAAAGTGTTTCTTAACGTTAGATGAAAAGTAGCAATACTTATCTTTTTGTGGACCATAGATTTATAAATCTGCGCCAAAAACAGACGCAATAATAGGCACGAATTTCGTCAATTGCTTTAACGAAGGTGCGGTGTTACAAATACCATTTCGCTACCAGAATTACTACAGTTGCAAGTATTGAGACAAAATTTGCTCTTTAATGTACCCAATAACCCAGTACTGGAGCTAGAATTACTTTATAAAAGAAAGCGAACAAACTTGTCCCCAATGACTCGGTGCACTTTGCATATCGGGGTCGTTGTCAACTAAGCTTGCGTTTGTCCGGAGCATAGAGTACAGTGGAGTCCACTTATAACGATTCCTGATATAACGATAGAAAAATTACAGTCCCGCTTTAATCCCACGTAATCCAATAATAATGAAGTCCGCTTATTACGGCTTCGCTTATTACGACAATCCGCCTATACCAATAAAATTTTCAAGCCCCGTTGGGTTTCTTGCAATGGTTTCCAACTGCGGTTATACCGATGTCCTGTGACTGACGCTAATTGTTTAACGTTGAAGCCGACAATTTCCACGAAAGAGTTGAAACATGCTTGCACAGTTTTGACGTAATCAGCTTTCACAACCTCTCACCTTCGACTTTCATCGATGACAACGTACAGAGCACCGCAGTGAGTTCTGAGTGAAAGGTGAAACAAGAGGAAATCTGTCACAAGTAGGGGAGACCGGGGCACGTCGGTCACTTTTTTGGTCTCGAGTGCCCAGAAGACGTTTTATTAACGATGCGAAAATAAATTTGGTGCTTTAAAGTAGCACTGCCATCCTACTTATCGTGTGATTTTTTTGGCGAGTTAACTCAAGCCATTATTTTTAAAATTTAATTTCTACCAGAGCCGGTCAAATTGACCAACGTGCCCCAACCATGGGGTAGGTTGGGCAGGACTGTGGGGTACCTTGGGCAATGATGGAATTCCTTCACGTTTTGCAAAAATTTTGCGTTTTGCCAACAACCCTAATCATGTAGACCGAAAACAAGCGTGACGTAAAAAAAATAACTAAAACGAAGCACTGGTTTATTATAAAATGCCATTCAATTACAAGCAATTTACGGAGGCCATGAAACGCTATTGCAAGCAACCGGGGCATGGAGCATCTTATTTTCGCTCCTCAAAAGAGTATAAGAATCATGCTAACAATAAGGATCATGCTAGTCTAAAAAAAATTTCGACCCGAAATCGAAAAAATTTCACCCATGCTTATCCCATTGTCCGACCTGCCCCATTTTTTTCTGCCCGACCTGCCCCGGCGACGGTCACTGAACAAAAATGGTGACATGTAATTAATCGCTTACTTAAAGGTATCAAACTTGGTCTTGTTTTAAAGGCAAAGGAGTCACCTATGTTCATAAAAAGTTCTACTTAGATAGCTTACAAAACACCGCTCTTAGAAGAAAAAATCTCTGTTCCCAAAAGTTTGGGAAACACACCGGAAAAAAAAACAACGATAACTTTTACTAGAAGTTGACGAGCACACTCATTCTTTCTCAGTTGCTGTGTTTGTGTAAAACGAACATTACGTGAATTTATTGGATTTTTATTTCAAAACATGGATCAGATATCTAAAATTGTCCAACCTACCCCCTGTCCAAGGTGCCCCGGTCTCCCTACTGAGTGGAAACCGTGGCTTAATTTGAAAATAATCAAAGGGTAAGACTCAATTGCAAAGAAGGTTGGTGTATCACCGCTGTCGGAAAGCCGTTCTAGTGCCGGTGTCCTAGGACTTGGTAAGCTTCAGTGCGTAGAAAATGTATAGCTAGAATACTTAAGGCCCCGGTATACACAAACCCCTTATGGGCGAATAACATGGGAATATTTCAGACACCATAATTTGAAAACGGTCAAAATGTCAAAGATATTGTGTCGATAGTAAAGTTGCTATTAGTAATGACTAGTACACAACATCGAGTTTTTGTGAAAAAAGGAGTTTGATAAATTTGTAAACTTTGACTGAATGTGTGCCACTTTCTTATTATACAGAAAAATGGAAATCGGGCAATGTAGTGCACTAGCTCTGATTTTTTAAAGTTTATGAGAAAGAGGAAAAAGAGATCTGTTTGGTAGTTTTTGTGATATTGTGTATGAAATTTCAAGGTTTTGTTTGATTTTATTATGCTTTACCGCTATCCAGAGTTTCTGTTTGACTTCGTTTTGCTTCTGTTATAAGTCACTTGAGCAAACCTACCTTCTAGGAATAAAAGCGTGTCCCTATCTTTTATTTTAAAAAAATTTCGGAAGTTGAGTATACCGGAGACTTAACAGCTCACGTGGCATTTGAGCAGCGCAACGCGTAAAGGGGACCGTACACGGTTGTAGTTTTTGCGAAGATTTGAAGCTGCAAATCTCCTTTCCAATAAAAATCCACTTTCGAAAACGAAGTGAGCTAAAATCTTCAGAAAGCTACGGATATTTTTTTATCTTTCCTGATGAAGGTTTTAGTGCCGTATTATGAAAGTAAAACTTTCCTACCCTGGATGTGATTGAAAAGTGAACACGCTGTGGATTAAAGCTATCGTGGAACCGTTACGTATTACTATTACAAAAGTAAATTATAATCAAGAAACATTCATTGTCGTTTGCTCTTGTATACTGGTGGAATAACAGTTGTTTACATAACATACATTGCGAGCGTTTCGTGTCATAATGCTCTTCGTGTCATAATGCTTTGGTATAGAAATAAATGGTGCTATAATATATGTATAATTCTTTCATATTCTTGTCCTTTCACACTCGCTCCAATTTCTTTGGATCTTGAGAGGTTAGCTTCAATTCGGATTTCTAACGGTCAGACTAACCTTAAGGCCATCTCGCGGTCGTAATATAAGTTCGCCTAGCAAGCAGATATCTTCCCGTTTCTCTAACGCCTTCACCTGAAATCGTCGAAACACGTGGGCCAGTACGACTTTTTCTTCCATTAGTGCGAATTTTTGCCCTGCAAGGGGGAACAAAATTAATTTCAGATATTCGCCAAGTCTTTGCCAAGTTATACCTATGCAATTTCTGGGCCCAGCGCTGAAGGGCACATAAGCGTATGGATGTCTTCCTCGGCAGTTATCCGGAAGAAAGCGTTCTGGAATGAAAGCTTCTGGATCTGGGAAAATCGTAGGAATTCTGTGCAGAGCATACGGGAAGATGACTGCCGTGGAACCAGCCGAAACGTCATAGCCCTCTGGTATACAAGTTAGATTAATAAAAGTTACAAAACCAAATTATAAAGATAAGCTTACGGATATGGACATCTTCTTTCAGCTCACGCCCCATTAGCGGTACGCTTGGGTACAAACGTAATGCTTCCTTGATGCAGCATTCCAAATATTTCAACCTGGCCAGATCTTGCATGGTTATTGGACTCTCTGGATCAGTGCCGAGCACTTGCTGGATTTCTTCATAAACGCGTTCCTGAAAAATTTCGCGAAAAGTTGATCAGCTTTCGAATCACCGGAGGTTTTTTTATACTAAAAAAACGCACCTGAATTTCAGGGTAACTCCCAACCAGAAACATACACCAGCTAGTTGCCGCTGCAGTGGTATCGTGACCCTGTAACATAATTATGGTTATTAGCCAACACGGAAAGGCCTTTTTTTTGGCAAATTTCCCGACATTTGTTTACACGACATTTTCTAACGCATGTAAACCGTAAATGTAATGTAAAAGATGGTAATATAAACTTGAGCTTGCGTAAATGCAGAAACGGAAACGAGCTATGCTCACGCCATCTTCTGTTTAAATTAAACTTACCTAATGCGTCGCTGTCAACGTAAAGCGCAGTTAACCGTTATGACAATCTTGAAGCAAACGAAATTTTCTTGTCAATTTTCGCTTCGTTAGAATGCGGTAGTTTTATTGTTTGGTACACCGCACGAGACTAACAAATGTCCGAGCACGTTACAGCAAATCGTGCGGTGTACACTGCATGTAAAGCACGAGTGATCTTTAGGGATAGAGAACGAAACCGTACATGTATAAGAACTTGTTAATTTCGCAGAGTATTAACTACGAGAAACACGAAACCTATACGGTTTTTATAAAAGTCGTGAAGCACACAAAAGAACTTGAAAATTTTACGACAATTATATATATAAATATTGCCTTCTGAGAATTCCTTTCGTAAAACTTTCTATTTTGGGAAGGATTTCCTAGAGCGAGAAAGCAATTGGGTTAATTCTTTTTAAAGTCTGTACCATACGGTTTTCGCTTTGTCGCACTTATTGATGAAGTTTAGCTACCTCTTTGTCATTCCTCGCCTAATTAAGTAATAAATGTTACCGAATTAAACGACGCTTACCTCGAACATAAAGGTGTCAACCTCTTCCCTAATATCCGCATCGGACAAGAGACGTCCTCCATCTGAAGCTGAAATTAAAAGGTCCAAGAACGCCATACGCTTCGGTTCTGTTTTTTAAGACAACGAGAACAAGACATAATTAGGCGTTTTGAGAGCAGATATTTGTAAGGTGGTTGTTTTGACCAAAGGTGTGGAAACCAGAGCGTAAATTGCCTTGACGTGTTCAAACCTTACGCTGTGGTAATAAATCAGGTCTGTTTGGAAGGTTAACGGCTTGTTTTGCAGTAAATACCATTCTTGTCACGGACATATTTGCCAAGTTTTTTAAAAGTAATTAGTCACGTTAATGAGGGCTAAAGCACGCTCATTTAATTTGCAAAGCTGGCATTTAACCAAGGTCTTGAACACGATTTTGCAATTATTCTCTTAAGCGCGCTTACTTTTCTGCTCTTTTTGGTGTTCCGTGTCAGATTGGTCGTTTGTAGCGTTATTGTTACACTGGTGCTCGATCTTTTTCTCTTGGATAACCTGCAGACAAGAGGATATTGCGAAATTTATTCATGCTATAACGACCAAAAGTGACATTTTACCTGGTTGGTAAATCCGTGTAGTATTTCCAAACAACGTTTTTGTTCGCTGGCGAAGTGAGTGAGCTTGAAAAGAAGATTGGGTTGCAGCCAAGGCAAAATTTGCCTCGACTGGATAATTGCTCCGATCCTAACAATAATTTGCGGTGACTTTAAGGGCATTTGTCCAGGGCGTAAGTTAAACTGACACGCGTTTAGCGAAAAGTTTTCGGATCAGATATGCAAATCGGGTTTTGCAAAAAACAATGCATTCAAACGGCGGGAATATTTGTAAGGGAGAAATTCTTCTGGTCTGTTTGCTTGATTTAGACGTAAAAGCGAAGGAGATATAATCTGTCATTCCAAGACTCGCACATATGTAGTTTGTGAAGTATGACAAGAAAAATTGCGGTTAATAGAAACAGTTTAATTAACGAGTGGAAACTAGTTAAACAGCTTTGTCCATTACAAGTGCTTCACTCAAAACGAACTAAGATATTGTATTTTAAGGTGATGGAATTTCTGACGACTTATGAGAAACAGGCAAATAGTTGTAATGGCTATTCTCAGAAATGGCTATAATTATTGTATTGAAAGTATAAGTATTGACGACAAGTGAGCAAATATTATGTAACCTATACCGTGTTCACATTACACAACATCGCTCTATTGTGAACAAGTTATTGGCTCTTCTAAGTGAAACTTTCGGTTTGTAATACTGCAAAGAAATACATTATTACGATGTAATGTGCTACTGCTAGGAAATTTTGACGTAATGAAACGAATGTACTAAAATACAACAATAAAATCGCTCTCAGTTTGAGGGCAACCGACTCTCAGAAATGGCTCGAATGGGTAAAGTATTGACGAACTAGTTGTAATTATGCTTATATAAACAAAATTATTCTTTAAATTGTTTTTATTAATCTTGCGCGGACGATTTTACATCTACGACTCAATGTTTCTCGAAGTAGTCTTAACAGTAAAGTTTTAATTGGTAATCCCGTGAATCTTATGAAGAGTTTCTTTTTTTAAAAAAAGGCAAATGTAATTTACAATTGTTCAACGAATTTATGTACTTTTTTCCACAAATCTGAATTTTAAAAATTTCTTCACGTTAGATTCTATTTATTATTAATGTAAAAATTTTGTTAGAAAATTATCGAAAAAGTCGCAAAAGTTATGGAAAAATCGTTAACGAAATTTTCTCGTCTCTCCCATTCATTCAATGTAGAATAAGAGAAAGGGTATACAGTGGCTTTAAGGGAAGAAATTATCGCATGTTTGTAATTGAGACATGATCCTTTTAGTAAACACGGAAAACATGTGCGGAGATAAGCGCGGTTGACCTGTTCACCTTCAAGTTCTTTTCAAGGTGAAGATAAGGTTTAAAGCAGCGGTCGTGCTGTACATGTACATCCACGTGTCAACTGTCTATGGCTGCCATGACAAGACAATCCAACTGAAACGATTTACCTCTGATATGTTAATAATAACAAGATGGGCGTGGGCAAGGGTGGGCTTACTTGTCATTTCCTGAACACGAACAACTTTTTGCGCCCTTGCACACGTGCTGTTTTTGCTTCATTTGAATTAATCTGTCTCAATGACATTTCACGTTAAAACAAATGTAAAAAGCTTTTCCTCAGCGTGCAACTAAACTAGACCCGCCTTAGAATAATAATATACATGTATCGTTACTATATGAACCTAGTTCTGTAATTGGTAGTTTATCCGAAAGGCGACCACGAAAAATATTGAACTCTGCTCATGTTCTTACGAGGATCTACGTGTCAGGAAAGTTTAATTAAAGTGACACTACAGGGATTGCGTAAGGCCTGCAACTTTTAGCGCCACGGTTGGTGTAAAAAACTCTACGTGACTTCGGTACCGGTTTCATGACCTTCCGCTACTTCAAAAACTGATTTGAGCTTACCTATAAACGGCTTTCACGTATTCGGATTCTTCATGCCCTTGTGCATCCACGTGTCTGCCCATAGCGGTATCTAGTAATTAAAAGTTCATTCAGTTGCATCAATCAATGCATATTGCCAATCAAATGTTAGCCAGAAAAACGGATACCGAATCCGTACCACATATAATATCCAGCGTGCATCGAGTAATGAAAGGGAAAATGTTAAAACCCTGGCTGCCGTGTTTCAGCATGGCTGTGTGAAACTTATTCACGAGGACGAGGCTCTGTTCATTAAAAATCTCGATAAAGTCTTCAAGGATCTTGAAATGGAACGCTGGCGTGAGTAATTTCCTCCGAGAATGCCATTTTTCGCCTGCCAAACACGGAAAGAGAGATGTCTGATTACAGTTGCGTAACCAGCCGTGTATGAATAATAGGAAGCAAATTCGGAGGTAATTCCGTAGTGGTAAACATTACCTGCACTCGTTAACAGTCCCGTTCCCAGCCATGGGTGTAGAAACCTGTACTCACTGCTTTTGCTGATGTGCTTATTACTGCCCAACACAGCCTAGCGCCGACCAAAAAAAGAAAATCAACAATCCGGTACATTGTTAAACAAACAGAAAGCAAAAAATTGCCGTATATAAAACAAAACACGTGCATTCAGCCGAAGATCTTGTGAATCCTAATTGTAGGTTAAATGTAGCGTTAAAAATCCCGGCACGCATAAGACCGAGCCGTAGTGCCTACTTGCCGCTATTTAAGCCTTTCGTCACCGTGGAAATGGCGGAAGAATTGCGTAATCAAAACCCAGTAAGGCGACGTTCAATTTTCGAAGCAAAAAGAGATAAAATTAGATAGCAAGCGGATTACGAAGCCTTGCAATTATCTATTTTGTGGTACCGAATATGTTGACGTGACAACATTCAAACTCATGCCGAAGTGCATAAATCATATAAAAACTATATTGAAGGCACGCGAGAAAGTGGAAACTTATAAGGGAACTTGCTGCACTAACGTGGACCAGTTTCTCCCTTTTTGTGTGCATTCCTAGTCCAAGTTCAACTTATATTACATACGCAGCAATTTAATAAACTAGTAGGCATTGGCCCCATGAACCAGTCCTGGGAACCGCTCTGATTTTTAAACGCGCGCAATTGAGTAACAATGAAAGTTACCCATCGCGGGAGCGAGCGCCAGACGGTAGCTAAAGGAACTACACGCGAAGACGATGGCGTGGGGGACGCCGCTTGAGCAACGGTCGTGGATTTCAAACAGGATGCCACGTGCATGGGGTTGGTAAATTTTGGGGTGGATAATCTCCTTACCCTTTCCGTCTTTTTCCGTAGAGGTCATAACTCGAGTTAGATATCAGACATTCTAAGATCACTTTCGCTCTTTCGCTCTGCCGACCTAATGAGAAACTTATCTGGTTTCTTTCCTTGGTGAGCGGGGGGCGTTGTGAGGTGGCTTCTTTCGCAACCAAATATCCGGTCTGGTTTGCCCAGCCGTGGTTCTGAACCGTTAGCTTCGAAAAGACTTCGTCGATGAATATGTGCATAAACTTTCCCTTTTAAACGCGAAACCTGTTCAACTGATTTCCTGACCGCGAACTAGTGCAGGCTTATTTTTAGAGACGGGGATAGGAATATACGCAAATCTAGTAGAGCAGTAGAGTCTGTAACCCTTTGCGGTCACGGAGGCCTTTTCACTTTCATCGAAGACGTAGACTCTTGACACTTGGCGAAAACTATGAACCTTTCAGTGGAATTAGTACTCTAGTATTGAATTACTTGGTATAGTCTTTAAGAAATCACACGAAATAAATCTACGGCTATCAAAAAGGTTTTCTTTCTTTTATGGGTTAGGAATCTGTTCCAATAGATCGTCGGTTTTACGGACCATTGGATGGGAGAGGGTCAGTCATAAGTGGCATTGTTCGTAATAGTTTTCAATCAAGCTCAAGACTAAGCTGCGATAACAATTTCTGGATGGAGATGGATATGATATGATGACCACTTCACAGCAGGTGCCACCACACATGAGCTCTCTTGTGCGGGTTCTGTCTTGTTTGCGGTACAAAACAGTCGACAAAAGATTTATTGTGTAAATTTACATAAATTTAACAAACTATTCACACGAATAGTGTTTTTGCGAAAAAAATTGGCGACGTTTTTGTGTAGGCGGAGGTAAAAATATTACGTCATTATGCTAAGCTTTTTTATTGTTAAAGCGCTTTAAAGCAGTGAAAATGCAATTCAGTTTGGCAACCGGGAACCTGTCTCGTTAATAATGCCAAATATTCTGAATCGCACGTGGGTATTCCCGAAAGAACCCAAAGTTTTCGGCAAAGAATGCTATGGTTAAATGGTCGAACAATGTTGAAAAACTACGCGAAGAAAATACAAAAGGAATTACATGACGACAATTAGCACAAGCATTCAAAATATTCCGTGATGCGACTATTAGATTGTCGATGGAATGGCAATTGTGTCAAATGCGAGGTTGTAACTGTCACGAGTGCGGAATTCTTTTAACATTGTACATTGTAATATATTCACACGTGTGAGTATGAATATATTACGTGTTACGTTTTGGATACTTTCTTGCTTAAATACTGCAGTCGTAAATACTGAGTCGTTAAATGAATCAAAATCCAGAAAAACAAAAAGCAGGTAGATAAGTATGTTTTATCGTATTTTTTTTGCTCCTGTTTGCTTAAAGACGCTGCGAATTCACGAGAAAGTCTTGAGCTCAGTTTATTACATAAATTAGCCCGTTACTGATATCTGTGTTTATCTTGGCCTTGCCTGGCAACCACGTACAGCGATATTGTACAAACTGCGTAATTGCAGATAAACTCCTCTCCCAGTATCAAATGTTTCCGTCCAAAATAGAACTGGGTGGGAAAGGGTTTTCTGACATGACAGCAGAAGTCAGTAAGGACGACAAGGTCTTATTTCTTGCGCAATATTGAGACAAACAGAACGGCTGAAACAAACAGACGTCCCTTTCTTACTCACCTCAGCGGCTGCTGGCGAAGTGACAATGACCACGGGATGAGGACCAAGCCAAATGCGAACTAATGGTGCTGTTGAGCCCCATATTGTACACAAAGCCACCAATGCATTAAAGATTTCTATACAGAAAAAACAGTTAAGTGAGTTTTGAAACTAGTGGTGTATTAAACAAAAACATTGTCATTTATTTAGTTTGCTTTACCATTTCGCTTTAAGCTATTTCAACATCGCAGATAATACGGGTCTTACAAATAAGATAAATCACTTAACACTAATACTAATACTAGAAGGTAAAATATTACGAATCTTTCAACATTATTAATCATTTACAGCTAGTTTATCAAAATTGTAAAAAAATGCATTCTGTCAATGTTTTAATCATTTATCATAAAAACATCAAACCGTAGAAAACAAATGAGTCTGTCATGGTGTCAAATCGTTGAGCATCCATAACATCTACTATAAAATGCTGATGCGAAACCGGTTCAGTTCGCAATTTCAAACAGAGGAAAAAGTGCAATTATCTAATAAGATTTACCTGCGGCTTCAATGTTGATATCGAGAACGTTGCCCAAAATTGGTATGGCATAGGGTCCCGGTATTTTATTAATCACTTTAGCCACTTCGCGATGACTTTTGTACCACTGTAAACTGAGAAGTACCACCAAAATACACAAAGACACGAGCGTCGCACTGGACGGTAGCCAGTAGGCAAGTGCTGGTACCGGCTGTGTTGGTAGCTGATCCATGTTGGGTACAGCTCTTCAATACAGTAACTGAACAGTGTTGTCCGTTTTGTGAGGGCTTTTATAAATTGAGTCCAAAATTTTCCTAAGCTTCTGAAATCGTCTTTCTAGCTACAAGGACAGAACGTTTGGGGTATCTCTTATGTCATAAGGATCAAAGTGGGTAGGGTATAGCCTACAGTACGTACCGCCTTGATAGAAAAAGGGCTGAGTTTATGGCCAAGCCCACTTGGCTGACTTGTAATTGCAAATCTAAAGAAAGTTTCTGTTTCTAGTGGACGGTGATAGCTTGTGTCTTGTCTTGACTTGCTGTAGGACGGAGCGCAAGGCGGGCTTTTAGCCCATTCACGGAGGTAGGGAAAACGCGTGAATTCCCCATCAACGAATACAAAACGTAGTGGATGTTGAAAACGAAAACTACGGAGGGGCTTTCTCTGGCGTAGACCGTCTGGAGCCTAAAATTATTTTGCAAGGCCAAAGACGAAGAGAACGTTGCAAGAATGAAGAAAGCTCTTCCGACGTAGGGTAAAGGTAGGTGAAAGTCCATCCTACGGGTAAAGCTATCGGGTAGGTCGAATAGGTATTTTTGGACGAGTTTGATCACCTTTAAGGCCAATGTACAACATAACCTTTCACTTTTATTCGTCTTTGCAGAATGTCAGCGCGACCATAAAACGTTAAGAATTGTTAGATTATTAAAATCCTTTTATTAAGAATTTTTAGAATATTAGAATTATTTTACTAAGAATTCTTAGATTATTTTACATAGACATTGCACTATTATACATTCAAACTATTTTTTTCTGTTAAAGGAAATGGGAGAATTGTAGCAATTTTGCCGCTGACTGTTACACATGTTTGAAAACATTTTAGATAATAATATCCAGAACCTAAGTAGGGCAAATTTTCGACATTCTTTTAAATCCTTGGACAATTATAAAATATCTTGAAATTTATTCAATGATGTCCCTTCGTTGAGTTTTTAGGATTACCAGCTTAATTTTTATTATAAAAAATATTTTGAGAAACGCTGAAAGGTAAAGGCGAAAATCGTCAAGGTACATTTTCATCCCGTAATCGTCATAAGAGAAGGGGGATATATTGTACAATACAATGGTTTCTAAGACTTCGTCGACGATTATTTCAAAGATGTTATTTGGATTATTTGACGAAAGCAAACCATACAAATCCTTTTAACTCGTGGTTGTTTAGCATTTTTTATTTATTACAAGACGTAGGCTTTCGCCTGTTGCCCGGTTGTTTAGCATTAGTCGAATGTATTCTACAATTTGAGGCAAATTTCGGCTGTCCTAAAAATCCTGGAACACTGGCATACTTTCGTACGGCTATCAGTGTCAAAACTTTCTTGACACAACATATATGCGTATATAGTTGCTCTTTATCGCTTACACACATGCCAAGCGCTTGTACGCAAGAAACTATGACGTGACTCATTAATTTCTTTACACCAATTTTCTACAAAGTCTTTTTCACGGTAAGTTAATCGTTATCTTATGTCTATAAAACATTGTTAAAAGATCGTATGCTTTCGAGAGCTACCCAATTATTGGCAAACATACCAGGTCACCTTAGTACAAAATTTACTCTTTAAAACAAGATCATTTTTGTCAAGTCAGATAAGCCTTTAAAGGATTGAGAAAGCTACTGCACACTTGATGCTATCAGTGAATGCAATGGTACGATAAATATCTAGTCCCTTCTTTCCTTTAGAATCATTAGTTCTTCAATTAATCCAGATCTGCACCATAAGGATTCAATTGTTGCGCATAACATTTGTAAACTGGACTGTATTATCCAACGCAATCCGGTTCAGTCTTTATCAGATAACCGTAGTTACTGTAAATGCAGGTAGCAGCAGCGTTTCAGCAATTATGTTGGCAAAAAAACTAGTAAGAGCGCGATCGCTGTTCTTTAAATACGGTAACGGTGACGACCGACATCGTCGACTGAGACGGACTGGGAATCGCAACATGTTGTATAAATTTCGGTATCATACGATGAAGTTTTGTAGGCCATTACACTATACGTGTAGACTTACTTTTGCTCGCTGGAGTTATCAGTGACATCGGAGTTGGCATTAGCTCGACAAGTTACGTAATGTAAATGTCTTTTTGTGTAAGGAAGGGAAAACGTGTGACCTATTGAAGGATAAACGCAAAAGAAAATTTCAAAAACATTTTACCTTTTACCTACTTTATATAGAAATTTTGTGTTTTTTATTGTATGTGATTTTTTACAAATTGTATTCGAAAATATTTGTACAAATTGTATTTTAAATTTTTTTCCAAATTGTACTTAATTTTTTTTTTATAAACTGTACCTGAAATTATTTTATTGTATTGTATTGCATGTTCTGTTTTTTATTGTATGTTTTTAATTCTATTGATACATGTTATTATGTTTTATTTTCGTTATATTTTTTATTTGTATATTTCATACTTCTTATTATTCCATTGCCGGCAACTTAGCAGCGACGTAATATTCTATGCAGAAGACGTCCTGCCCTTACCAACCTCCAAAACCCTAGACGACCGCAGTGGCCTGTCTGGTAGCAGGCGCGGCATTGAGGTAATTCCCGGAGACGAGCTTGAGCTGCACACCTGTTGAACCCGTTCCCTTCTCAAGTTTTTTACAGAATTAAATGGGTAACATACCTATTAAAATTTTAAGCTTTATTTCCTTTTTTTAAAAAAGCTTATCCGAGATTTCCATGCGTTATACAATACATAAAAACTTTGAAGCTTCTGTTGCGATTTTCATTCCCCAGCAGTTAAACGAGAAAAAAACTGGTTTAGATGTTTATATGTTTCCATTTCGTGAAAAAAACTTGTATACATGATATTGGCATGCTCAGAATTTCAGACTACATTAATAGGCTACATTAATAACCCAGTCACAAAGTTACATAAGAACTGCTGCAAGTTTGCTACACTTTCATTTCAAGGTTTACGCTTTCGTACTCAGAAAAGGACCTTACGCAATTTTTAACGGTCCTACCGCGTCTATTTTTAGAATCATAAGCTTCTAAGTGACAGGAAGAACAATGAGCGGCCTGCGTGAAAGCTAAAGAGTGTATGATTTGAGGGAGGCAGTACAGGGGCTGGAAGTAAAAGTGATGGATCACGTGTATTCGTGTGTGTGTTTTTTAGCAGTGTAAACCGGTTAAAAGTAACGTGCCTCTCAGTCACGTGGTCCGTGAGATTTGTTGTTCGCAACTGGCTTGCGTAAGACGGTAATTATGTAAGCCGAACGAAGGTCGTAGAAATGTACAAGGCCTGCAGACCTAAGATTCCGCAGTTTCCTATTAATTAGTCCTGCCTTAGGGTAAGAGAGCTAAATCTCCTAGAGAAATCCTAGCGTAACATTCTCTGGTACAAGCATTATTTTACCCTGTTCTAACATTCACTCTACGGAAGTTGCTTGTTTTTCAACTGTTCCCTTCCGATTTTTGTGATTCTGGAAGATATTTTCGGAATCTTAATTCAGGGCGGTACAGTCAAGTCAAGGGGAAGTCCACACGTACGGGTTTCTTCATTGAACATTCCGTAAGCGTCGTTCACTTTCATGAAGGGCCGGGAAAGGATTGAACTTACGTTGAAAATGTTGCAACGTGATCTGCAACATGCGGTACGACGGCAGCTTTCTTTCTCTTTTTTGACTGAAAAAGTAAAACTTAACGAGTCGTACACCCAACCTGTACTTAAGTGGACTGCGAAAATACCTGGTGATATGTCCATCAGGATTAGTACTTCAGAAAGGCGTTTTCCAACACGTGGTGCAAGTCGTGCGCAGTGAAATGCAGAACACACCACGACTGACCGCTATTATTTCTTTTTCGGAGAAAATCTGGAAATCTTTGACTCCAAAATCTTCTGGCTTATTAGCTAAACCCATGCATTAGGGTTTTTTCCGAGCTCAGGGCAGCATAACAGATCAGGTGTACATGCGGCGAAGGTGTATTCTTAGGAAGGTGTTCACTTTTGTTATGTAAATGCTCCGGAATTATCCCTTTTTTACGATCGTAACCTAGTTATTCGAAATCATCCGATTATCATAACGTAATCGTCTATTTTAGCGACTGTGGTTACGTGCTCACGACGATCCGATATACTTTCCCAAATACAGGCTGACGAAAATCGGCATGCCACTTCTCTCTGTAATTGTCCTATCATCCTTCTTTTCGTTGATATTGATATCAAATCTTCCTATTGTCCTAGTATCATAAAAAGCGCCTTTCACGAAAACGATATTGTAGTACTGAATACAGTACAATATTTTAAACCTCTTTCTTTTTTACTGTGCATGATCAGTAAGAAAGTAACCTTCAGAAATTGCATTGTACGATCTTTGCGTGTGTTTGCAGTCGCAATTCACATGTAGAGAATTTCCGGCGAACTTTCTATTCCTGCAAACCCACGGTTAGCCGTAAATAGTGATTAGCTGAACCGAAAAGAAAATGCCAACGACATCCGTAAGTTGACCGCTAGTGGAAATCCCCTACCACGGACATGCTATCAGTTTTTGGCATTCGCCTTAAAGGTGAAAGGGAAAGTGGTTATGCATGGAAAAGCAGTCTTAGCAAAAATCGACCTGCCGCACTGAAATTGCGTGTACGTGAAAATCGTCAATACCACGGATGTCAATCAATAAGTAGGTTACTAGGGCAGGCGGAAGGCAAAACGCGAAACCGACAAACAGGCCATGTGACGTAACATTAGGCCTACTCTTAGCCCCTTTTTCCAACGGTCTACACCCCTCAGTTCGCTAAACCGATAGTCTTAGCCCAGCCGTTGCACAGTGCTGAGAAGTGACGATGGATCCTCTAAGAGAAATTCGGCTCGACAAATCCGTAACTGCCAATTGGTAAGTTTTACTGGCATTATTATTATTTGTCACATGTACTATAAAAGGTACGTTACTTCATTTGAATTGTGCTAAATGTGTATATGACATATAAGGGTAAAGCTTATCTTGACATGTCTGTCTTTTGGCTAGCATGAAGCGTGTGAGCCGGTTTGAAAATTGATGATAGGTCCAAGAGGGGGGTTTTCATATATGCTAATTGTGCTGACTGTGCTTTCTGAATCCTGTGTATTTCGGTACCTCCCTAGGTTCGTCTGTTTACTAACCGCAACCTGTTTGTATCTCTTGCGATAACAGCGAGGGGGTTTACCCTTGTATTTGCTTTTAGCGCGCTATTTTCTTTGCTGGATTTGCAGGTAGTGAATGTGAGGTCGATCCGTTAGTATGTACAGACGTAGGATACCTAGAGAAAACTTTAACTTACATGTACAATAGCTGGGTGAATTAGAGACTTATAGGCGAGTTTTTGTTGCGTCAGGGTCCTGAAAACTGTCGAAATGCTCCACTGTTTTGTTCCGGGTTGGCGTCTTAGTGCGCTAGTCAAGAAAGCATGAAGACGGGGAAAACAACCCTCACCCTCTTGGCAAATTGAGGTTAGTAGGACAAGTGCACCCTCCTTTACGGATTGGCGAAAACGTTGGCTAAAGAGGGTATCCTTGCCCCGGTGCCATGGAAACGCGGGAAACTTGAGATTAAGGCGACGGTGCACCCAAGCGTGGTATAGGGGAATCATATGCTAAATGGCGTCAGCGATTTTGCCCAAATTACTCAGTATTTCATTAAATAGTCTCAATAGTAAACGTTTAGATTGTCATGTAGTGCATACAGTCGAGTTGTTCTTTGAAAAGTTTTCAGTTAATTTGTAAGAAGCGAATACATCTCAGTTTTTTTTGGGGGGGAAAGCATTTTATATCCGGCTTCAATTGACTAAAGCACCGTTTTTATAGGTACTGGCAAAAATAAGATTCAAATCCGTCGGTTGTTTTCGGATTTTCTCACGTAACATTTTTTCTTACATTTCCTAGGTGACAACTTCAAAACTGGATGTCTTATTTCAATTCCATTTTCGTTAACATAATATTACTAAGTGTCTCTAGTGAAACTTTGTGATCGAATGTTTGAAATTTCCTTTCTCCTAAAAACCCCCATAAAATTTGACTGGCCTTTTAAAAAATGACTAAAAACTTTTCAAAGAAAAGCTAGACGATGTGCACTAGATATTATGATTCAAAACTTTACTGTCGAGATTGTTTAATTAAATAATGAGTAGTTCTGAAGAAATCATTGATGCCGTTAAGCATGTGATTCCCGTATACCACGCTTGGGTGCACCGTAGCCTTTGAGGGAAAAGCCTTGCAGGTTTACGGTAACGTAGTAAGGAAAACGGGCAGGAGGTGGCGTTATTTGTCTGATGGCGGTTAGGCTTGGTCTCTTCCTGGTTACGGCTCATTTTACGGAAGACAACATAAGCGCCCAAAACTTAAAGCGACAGTTCCGTTTTCAAGCTTCAAATCTATCTTCTTTACAAAGCGAGGTACTAATGTACCCATGAAAGGAGTCCGCTTATGGAAATTAGTCATACGGTAGTGTAATTAGTATTGGGTGGATGTCACTTAGGGTAGAAGATTCGACGAGCTCTCAGAACGTGTTCATAATAGTACGGTTTTACCCCCCCCCCAAAAAAAAGAAAAATCAATATGTAGAAAACATTCAGTATTCCACGCCGTTTCATATCCTGTGGAATAATCACCATGAAGCATATGTTGAATCAAGAATAGATTTCTGTAATTAATTGTTGTTGATCGGAAATTATTACGTAAAATGTGGCCTGTGGAATAACGCTCTGGTTTTCTTACTTTGTAAAATTGAGACTTGATTTCTACCATAGATCACTTTTTTTCTTTTATTTCAACAAAAGAAAACTGCGATGGCACCCAAAATAGCTTGATGGCATTCGCACCCATATGCTTACATAAAACAGCTATTTATGAAAATAACGCGACGAAGGCTTAATTACTCTACACATCAATTATACGGGAAAGCGAAATCTCTTCTTGTTAGGCTGGCTAGGCTCAACTTACTAACTTAATTGTCACCTTACATGACACATGAGCTAGAACTGTACTAATAAAAGTCACGGGTATTCAAAAGACGAAAAACGTCCCCGTCCTACGCATATAATACAATTAAAGGAACGAGTTTTCTGCCCCCCCCCCCCCAAAAAAAAAAGATACATTTTCAAGTGACATCTAGTTTCTCTTCCTTTTTGATATATTATTTGCATTCTAGCTTTACAGTGAGATCATATCTTGAAGAATGATGAAATGATGTACGGTGCAGTACGTGTTCTGGCACTCGTTCATCGAAGGCCAAGTTGTTGCACACTTAAAAAAATATACTAAAAAATAAATAAAATAGCTTGTCACCAAGGGCGTATTTAGGGGGGGGGGTTTGGGGTGGTTCGAACCAGTGTTGTGTAATTATTACAAGTAATGGTAATTTGTAATGCCAATTACTTTTCTTAAAGCAACTGTAATGTACTCGTTACATTTTTCGCTCAGTTGAAATGTAATGTAATGTACTCATTACATTTTACTTTATCGAAAATTGTAGTGTAATTTACTAGTAAATTTAAAAAGGCCAAATAACGTTACAATTACAATTACTTTGGTCTCTTAGAGGAAAAGTAGAAAACCTGTAAAGAAAGGGGGAAGGGAAGAAGTTGTGCTTTGGAACTTCGCTGCTTTAGGTCGACTAAATTGTGTTGTGAAGGGAGGGGGGGGGAGTAACGGGTGGGCCAAGAAAAGTTTTTGCAAGTAGTGAGCTACGGAAAGGCAAACCTTATCGTTGACCTCTGTTTCAGCTGCGTTATTCATTCTTTAGCCGTTTCTTCGCGTAGGGCAGGGGAGACAGTTTTGTTAGGGGTTGAAGAAAAGAATACGCAAAACTTAGTATTTTCGGATGTCTTACCCTAACCAGACGTGTATTACTAACAAGTAACATTGTGAACGAAAGGTATAAGCGTTCTTTTCCGTGTTTGTTTCTCCGCACCATAATTACGTAAGAATAACTTTTATAATTAAAATGTTTAGTAGAAGAGGGTAGAGATAATATTAAAATTTCACGCTTTGACATTTTCTCTCGTAGCAAGAATTAACCAGTCGTATGATTATGTAACTAATACTCAGGTGTGTCTGTTCTCTGTTTAGTAATTGTATGATGCTTAACAACTTAAAATAATGTAAAACTAGCGTTCAAATGAGGAGTTGTTTGTTTTGTTACTACCGTCTAACCCGAGGAGACAAAAGTTACATCGTGTTTAACGCGCGTTTTCTCGTTAGAAAATTTACCGTCAAATTTCTAACGATACACTAAACGCCGCGAAAGTTTGTAGTTACATTCCCAAGCTATTGGAAGATTATAGATTCATCTCCTGCTATAAAAGAAACTACCTGAAGAATTGCTCTATAATAGCAAATGCAGGTTGTAGTGCAGTGCGCTGCACTGGGAACTCAGTTCTTTAGCTCTGTGACGTAAGGCCTATAGGACGCTATGGCGCACCGGCTCAGATGAGGACGCTTAATGTACTCAGTGCAAAGCAGTGAAGCGCTACACTTTCACCTGAATTCGCTATAAGTAAACAGATAAACGTAACTACGTGTTGTGGAGGCACCTATTTTAAGTGCCAGATTACTACCATGACAAAGTACTATTAACATGTAGTGCGCATGTCTTTGGACAAAATATAGTTGTTTTGCTTAGAATAATTTAAAAGTGCTTAATACACTCAAGTTAATTTAATTATTTCCCTTCTGTCTGTGGTGGATTTCCTCACGACAGTTCCGAAACCCAAAACAACCTACGTCATGTAACGTTTCTTAAGGCTCTATTCCTATGGTCGAGAAATCGGCTG
>JAHZNP010001223.1:0-23430 GCA_020615345.1 Triops cancriformis
TTCTTGAGTAGGCCTCCTTTTAAATGGTTCTGCCGGTACCATTTGTTGTGACGTCAAACTAGGCCTACTTCCAAATAGTTATTTCCATAGAGTGTCGACATAGGTACCCGAGACTGATCTCGGCACGAGGTACCCATGTGTCGCTCTATTTCTTAAGTGTTTAGGCCTACAAAGGTTAGTGAAGGTTAGCAGAAGTTATCATTATATCTAGGCACTTCTGGGAGCCTATTTCGCTCCGTTACAGGTCCAAAATTGGTGAAGGGAGAGAAGCTAGCCAAACAGTTTCTTTGAAATATTGTTTCCAATAGTATTTGTATTGCGCTGCATTTGCAAAGAACACACATTGGAAGAAAACAATCTTTCTCCTTATTTTCTCGTCTACGTGATGACCTCAGAAAGACTGAGGTTTTGTCCTGCATCTTATGGCATAAACTTTCCAGTAGTACTAATTAATCCAATAAGAATAAACCTTAAAATGTCAAAAACAAGCCACAAACGTTTCATATAAACACTCCCTAATTTACTAAAACTGAGATCTTAAAAATACATACAACTTTTCAGTAATAAAGGTGGTATTGTAATTGAAGCTAGATTTGCAAAAGGCCTGTCCCTGTGAATCTGTCACACTGGGAAAAAAGAAAGTGGGACAGCCCGACGTACGAATTTTCATAAGCCGAAGCAAGCACGGTTAGTCCGGCTAAGTTAGGCGTAGGCTAGCCGACGGCTTGCTACACTCATCTTTTGTAATTATTGTAATTACGATCCCGGCTTCTGGAGAAACTTCATTTTGTCAATATACGCATAGACCAATGTGCACTAGCAGCAAAGATACATTAAAGCTCCAGAAAAAGGCCTGTCCCTGTGACACATTGGATAAAAATGTACAGGATGAGCAGGATGAGCAGGAATTTCTTACATATGTATGCAGGGTGTGCAGGATGTGCAGGATGAGCAGGAAGTTCTTACATATGTATGCAGGATGAGCAGGATGTGCAGGATGAGCAGGAAGTTCTTACATATGTATGCAGGATGAGCAGGATGGTACATATGTAACATCCTGAGTTTTGTCCTCTCGGGGCTTCCATAGCTGTCTGGCTGGCAAGTTTTCTAAAGCTGGTTTTACACTGCTGCTGTCTGGCTGTCAGCTGTCCCAACTGGCGAGGGCCAAGCATGCGCTGTAGCGTCGATGGGCCAAGACTCCCTGTCCAAAGAGTCCTCCTGTCCATGTTCAGCCGCGCTCAACTTTTTTGGCTGACAGGCTTGCTTCCACCAATCACAAAAGTGGAGGGCAGTACCAGATCAAGTTTGTGGCGCGATTTTTAACATTTAACATGGCGCGATTTGCGTATGAAAGCTATTTGTCAAATAACTTGAAGTTTATTTACTGGATGGTGAAACATAGAACTGCGATAAAAACAAAAATTCAACTTAAGAGCAAGTGAAACCTTTGAGACAAAAAAAACATTAGAAAAGCTACGGTATTTATGAAACTATAAACAGTCATCGTTCTTTCCCCACGAGACCAATTTTATGCTTGGGACATTTCAGTTTTCTGTTATTTTTTATAACAGGATGAGGAAAAATGGGAAACTCCGTTTTCTCAGACGTTTGCAATGTATATAGGTAATTTCTCCAAAGCTTGTAACAACAACAACAACATCGTAAGGGCACGCCCCAATGTCTAGGCTGACAGCTCTATGTAAATCAATCGACTGTCCTGTCCTCCATGTCACAATGTCGAAAAGTTCGCCAGGATAGCCAGACAGCAGCAGTGTACAGCCCCCTTAAGCATTCTGTTAGATTTACTCATATATGGCAAATTATTTTGACAGCACTGGTGTCAATTTTTGTGAACAGGATAAATTATACGCGGTTATTAATTTACACCGGAGAGCATGTTGTAACTTATGTCCTACGACCAAAACGAATGTTTTATTAAAGAGCACAACCCTTTTAAATGGCTCGCGATGGAAAACATACCGTTTGAGTTCGGTGGTCTAGGTTTCGGGAAGAAACAGTGCAAGATTTTTTTTACACAATTCTCTTGTAAATTTTTCAAACCAGACAGGGATTTCTAATTTTATTTAGTGGGGTAATTAGCAAATTACTTAGACAGCCGAAGACGACGATACGTCGCAGATGCGACATTGGCCGTCTTTAAAACCAAAACTAACTAGCTAACTTTCACCGTCGGGTATTCTACATTGATAAGTGAGTCTGGTTAACTACCAAAAAAGCACAACCATATTTCATGTTCTTTCTTTACATGCAATTCAGAACTGAAAAAAGTTTCATATTTCACAGCTCTCTGTTTTCTCTGTATTTACCAATTTCCTAATCAGTTGTCTTGTAGGAATCATGAGATAAAAATGTATAGGAAGAACTGCACAAGTTTGTCTTTAGCGTAGCAAGCTAAAGTTGTGTCCCCCACGGACAAGTATGAAACACAGTACCAATTTCTTTGATTCATTTCTTGAAGAAGTAGAAAAAATGGTCTATTATTAACATTTATTGAAATGTAAAAAAACATTATTTT
This sequence comes from Triops cancriformis, assembly GCA_020615345.1. Taxonomy (NCBI): domain Eukaryota; kingdom Metazoa; phylum Arthropoda; class Branchiopoda; order Notostraca; family Triopsidae; genus Triops; species Triops cancriformis. The sequence goes on from JAHZNP010001223.1 coordinate 2,537, forward strand.
CTACAACTGAAAAAAAAACAGTTGGATTACTCGTTGCAAGCTCGCATTTGCAGATTACACCGCAGAGCGTCGCTCATGAAGGCTAGAACACGTAGCAGTCATAACCGCAGCTCTTGGAAGTACGAAACAAAAATAGCATACTCTATTTCATACTTTCCACATTTGTCATCACGTTGTCAAGAAAGTCTAACTGACAGATTAATTGACCTTTGGGAACTTGCGCAGGGCTCAGCATTTATTTGCTGCACTTACACCCAGACTGTTTGTAATGGAGCAATACAATGTCCTTTCGAGAAAGATCCGGTGACTAATCTCCTACTTTAAACCACTAACCGAGTTACGAGACGGAGTGAAGTAACAATTGTTAATAATAAAAAATTAGTTATTGCGAAGCAAAAAACAAAAGACTCCACCTTCGCAAAAACTGTATAGAAGGTAGGAAGCAATTTGTCATCACAAATAACATATGTACAAGACGTCAACAAAATAATACAAAAGATACGAATTCGCCCTGTCACCTGTGCGATCATTATCTCAGTATGCGCATCACCTATATAACCTGAACGTTTCTGCAATGCAGCCGAAGTCGCTTGTTTTGAGTACACAGAGCAACTTAAGCAGCAATAAAATGGGTTCGTACCTGTTTATAGCCATTATGACACTAGTAGGTCTAGCTCGTGCGCAAACACAGGCCGATTATTGCAAAATTAGCCCAAATAATACTATGTGCTTGTATGTGGTAAGTTTTATTGAGTAAATTTAATAAATTTGTACAATTGCCTCTTTGCCTTCGTCTTAAGCCTTACCAGTACGCTTCAACTTGCCCCATAATTATTCCCACGACAATTTCCGCTGCCGATAAGCAATTCATTGTCGACGTACACAACAAACTCCGCAGTAGTGTAGCCTTAGGTCTCGAAACCCGTGGTGCACCTGGTCCTCAACCCAAAGCTTCGAATTTGCGCGCCTTGGTAAGCTCAAATATACCTAATTTCTCAAACGAAATCCTTACAGAAAAAAATACAAAAAATAACAATATATTAAGACATAGGACGATGAACTGGCGCTTATGGCAGATACCCACGTTCGTCAATGCGTTTATAAACACGACGAAAATCATGTCGGTATGTGGTTAAGAGTCACATGGTGTAAAATTCTAATGTACATTTGTACAGCTCGTTTTAAAGTTGGGCAAAATTTAGCTTATGAGGGCTTTAAACTCAACAATCCTGGAGTGAACTGGACCTGGTCTGTCCAGAAATGGTTTGATGAAGTGAGCGATTTCAATTCGTCTCAGGTTTCTCAGTATATATAATACTTTTCAACGCGCAACAAAATGATTGGCAGGTTAATTTATCTAAGTTCTCAATAGATCAAGCTGTGCTCTTGGGAAACAAATCGGTCACTATGCGCAAGTTGTCTGGGCCAATACCTACAAAGTCGGTTGCAGTGTAGAAACCAATGGTTTCTACAGGTTTTTCTATGCTTGCAATTACGGACCAGCAGGCAATTCGAATGGTAAGCCCGTTTACCTGATTGGTAACCCAGCTTCTGCTTGCCCTGGGGGTACCACTGCTGATACCAACACCGGACTCTGCATTTAATCGCTTCCTTTTCTGTTCTCTACCTTTTTCCTTTTCCTGGTGAAGGAGCATATTCAGACAGTGACAAATGTGGTTATTAGAAATACATATTTAGTGCATCCTAAAAACGATTCTTTTTTTTCTTTCTTTTTGGAGTTCGTATTTGGATTATTCTTCCTGTCCTCTTTGATAAAACATTCGCTTTGGTCATAGAAAGTAACATTAGAAATTTTAGACAGTGAGCAAATTCAGACAGTGACAAATGTGGTTATTAGAAATACATATTTAGTGCATCTTGCAAACGATTCTTTGTTGCTTTCTTTTTGGTGTTCGTATTTCGATTATTCTTCCTGTTCTCTTTGATAAAACATTCGTTCTGGTCACAGAAAATAACATACAACCATTCTTGTTAAGAATTGCACTGTAATGGAAAAAGGTAGCACTTGAAGTGCAATTAGACAGTTAGCTTGATGTACTCAAGACTGTGTTTCAAGATTCAAGCTTTTTAATAAGTTTTGGAAGAAATAAAAGGCTTAAATAATGAAATAAAAAAGTTTCGCAATCGCTCAGTAAGGCGAGCGACATGTGGTAGTTGCATTCTACCTTTCTTGAACCACGTACTAAAAAGTCATATAAGTCCTACGTGGTTTCTGCGCTTTGGTATTTACGCCTTTGGAGACAATATGCCCTTCGGTATTGACAAACGCCGAATTGGATGAAAAACTAGACTGGCCCGTCGACCGGAGGAAAATATGCAGAAAAGCCTTCATATATTGCAACATCGGTAATAACTTTTTACACGAAAAAATTATGCACACAATTACAGAAACTAATAATATTCTGGAAAGGGTGAACGAGGTGTAATACAAAATTATTACAGTACTTTTAAATAATCTTATTATACGTCTAGTTTCTGCCAATGAAACTCCAGAATATGAATAAAAATTCTCCCTGAAAATTCTTTCTGTTCGCTCCCGTTATTATTCTGCATAGGATGACTCGTACAGTACCACCAGAATGTGAGCTAACTCCTAACGAAATCTCGTCTAAAAGCGAACGCAAGTTACTAGTTTTGCGTACAAAAAGACAAAGTTTATTTGGCTGAAGATTTTCAATATTTCTTTTTGTTTGGTGAACTGGTATAAGGCTGACCAGTGTTGCAAAACACATGGAATGCAACTGGAGTACTTAAAAAGGAGCTAGACTGCTCGTTTTATGTCTCATGTCATATTAAAAGAGCTGTCTTTTTATGGTTTAGCGCAAATATCAAATACGAAGGAACGGCGCTATCAGATTCAAGTAGTTGCATTCGAGCTTTCGAAGAACGCACAGAGCGGAAAAACCATGAAAGTCCTTCGTGCTCTTGTTCTTGTTCCAATTTTGCTGACACTGCGTGTTCCCAAATTGATAAGCGCTGAAATGGACGAGAAATTAGACTGGCCCATCCGTCCAAGGATGGAAGACAGAAAAGCTCACAGGACCTGCAACAATGGCCATGAGTTCTGCATTTGAAACCTTGCTACAAGCAATTCAAAATATCAACGGTGAACTGGAAAGACTGAACAAGAAAAGCGGTGATAAACGGTATATTACTTCCATGTTATTATTATTCTGTCAGTGCCAAACTTTAATTGCAATATATTGCCCTATGCTCGCAAAATTGTTTACTCTTATTTCCTTATTCTGCAAAGGATATCTCGTAAAGCGATAAAGGATTGTGAGCTGATTCCAACGGATTCTTCAACTAATACGAATGCGAATTACTACTTTTGTGACAAAGAAGTACACAAGACTAAAAACTTACGTATTCTCTAGCTTGTCTATATCTCAGTTTAAAAAAGAATTACATTTCTTTTAGTTAAATTGGTATATGGCTGATCAACACTGTAGATTACATGGAACGCATTTGGCTGTGGTGGACAATGAGGCTATTTTCACTCTTCTGGTCCGTTACTTAACAAAGTTCGGAGAAAGAAAAGGTGAGAAACATCTTCACTCACATAGTTGTCATCTTTCGCTCTTGTTAAACATTCTGATTGGACTTATTTGTTTGTTTTACTCGTACAGGGTACACTAACTATGGGGCATTGCTTGGAGGAGCTGATTTAGGAAACGAAGGCAACTGGTACTGGGTACCAAACGGGAAACTGCTCAGCTGGGGCAAATGGCTCCCTGGTCAGCCCGATAACTGGAAAAGGGGAGAAGACTGCCTTTCCCTTAGGAAATTACCGGAAGATCCTAACGTTGGATTTAACGACGATTCCTGCACTTATATTGCCCAAACGCGAATGGAAACGTCACAAGGCGTACCTTACTCTTTTTTTGTGAATCGCCTTAAGATCGCTCTTGCAAAATGAAAAATCTATGCTTTACTTATCACTAGAGCATTTCTTCGCCCTTGTAGAACTCTGGATGTAGTCAAGTTCATTCAATGTGTCTATCGAGCGTCAATGTATTCCAAAGCGTAGGAGAATATATATAATTCCTTTATATAACTATTTAAGAAGTTATACCTTAATTGGTAAGCTTTTTTATATTGCTGTTCTGAGAGTTGAATCCTAGAAAGACTCGACACTTGCAAAAAAAATTTCAGCATCTGACGCGAGCACCGTTCCGGATTTTGATTTTGATTGTCTCTTCTATCAATATCGATCGCTTGCCAACGCTTCTCCAATTCGATCGAAACAACCAAGTACACAAGTGCATTCAGATCGTACTTCGATCTGGGATCAGAATTAGAATCTCCTTCAATCGGACTTAAGAGTATTTTCGCCCATCAGAAGAGAATCTAGATTAGATAATTAAATGGTTATGTGAAAAATTTATATGCACATTTCTAAACAAGTATATCGATATGTTAGAAGAACAGTCGACGTATTAGAGTTTGAAACTGTGAAGCCAAACAAGACTCTCCGTACAAGGACGATTGGATCGGATTTTTCCCGCGAAAACTGGATCGGATCCTAGCGTATACTCTGAGTCCCGTAGATCCGATAAAGATCTTTCGTGAAAGGTCACGAACACTGAAACGGAGAATAAGACCCTTCATTCGAAGTTCAGATCGTAGTAATTTTGGATGTTTATTGTTTTAAACGCAAAGATTCCTGAAAAGTAACATATTTTCTCTCACTTACTAGCGAACTTTACCATTTATAACCAGTGTTTCGGAACGGCAGTCTCGGCCGGAACGGCGTTCTTTTCCGTTCCTTCGCAATGTTCGACCGTTCCGTTCCGTTCTTCTGGTTAACTCTCACCGTTCCGTTCCGGTGGATTTTCCAAAAATTCCGTTCCGTTCATTACCGTTCCGATATAAATATCAATTTTAAGAAAATGATTAAATATCGATATAAATTAGTAATTTAAAAAATTTAAAGCGGGAAATTTAAAAGAAAACATTTTTTTATTTAAAACCCTTGGTTAGTGAAATGACAAATTTGTCCGATAGCCAACAGATGACGCGCCCGGAACGGAAAAGAACGGTCCGAAAAAGCCGTTCCGTTCCCGTTCATTTACGACATTTACGAACAAGCGCCGTTCCGTTCCCGTTCATTCACCAGGTAGTGCCGTTCCGTTCCGTTCAAAAGAACGGAACGGCACTACCTTCAAAAGAACGGAACGAACGGAACGATTTCGGGTCCGTTTCGAAACACTGTTTATAACTCAAGAAACGCTTTTACTCCCCATCGTTGATTAATTTCTCGCGAATTTTCATTTTTTCAATTAAAAGTCTTCGATCAAACAAAAGCCTTTTGACACTGGATTATAGACGAAAAGCATTTTAAAAAAAGCTCGGCACGGACTGAAAGCTTCAATAAAGCAGGTTTTTGAAAAATGCTGACGAAACACAGCTTCCTAAATCTGAGGTTGCCTCGTACTGATCACCTCATCGCGAAAAACAATGCGTACGTCCTGGACTTTCATGTTTGGTGTCAAGAATTGGTTCAAATTCCGGACTCTGGTCGGCGGTGGCCGGTCAAACGGATAGCCCATTGGACGCTTATCGGGGTATTTCTGGTCCAAGATTCCGCAGTACGACGCTGCATTACGGCATTCACCAAGACCTCCGCCGCTAGCCACTGAAGTTCGCTCCACCTTATCTTTCGACCAATCCGTCGCCATAACGAACAACTTGAAAGCCATGCCTTCCTTTGTTCCCCTCGGTATCAGGAAATGATCAGGCCATCCGCAGCCGCAGAAATTAAATTGAACCGACGATGGCGTACTACTGGGTATACCACCAGGCACTGATGGCTCCAACTCGCGGAATGTACGCTCAAAAGGTATGGTCACCGAGCTATCGCTCGACTTACGCTCCAATTTGGTCTTACCAGGTGCAACTGTGAACAAAAAATATGTTGTTAGCTGCAAGAAGTTACTAGAAGCTGTAATGGAAAATTTAGCGTTACTTTGTACGTTAAATTTGTCCAATTCAATCATAAGCAGCCGCTGGTCCCTTAACGGAATCTCTTGACCCAGTTCATCAAACGTAGGTGCGATGAAAACGCGCAAGACCACATCTTGGGGCGCGGACGACTTGTTGTTCAACTGCAGGTAATAGACAAAATATGGCGGTAGAGGATTACAACACGTGTTAACGCTCTGGCGTAATAATGGTGGTATCTTATGATGGTATTAGCATTCAAAATATAAGTCAAAGCCAATTTGTTCTTTGGCAATGAGTAATCGTAAGACGCCATTTCTCTCCAAACTGGCAGAAAGTGGAAATATTAAACTCACGTTGATTATATAGGAAAATGGCCGGTGCTGAATATGTCTAGCTCGCGCCATGATTGGTACGCGCGCACTGAAATCTAAGCCTCGATTCAAGGTCAGGTCACTTAATTGCCAACCAGTGACAAAAACGTTCGATTCCTTCTTGTTACCATCTTGGGTAATTACTTGCACAGAATCGACGTCCACTTGATCATAGGTCAACTGTCAAATCAACAATCGTTATAGTACAATAATACTAAACCAAGACTGTACAATTTTTATTACCGCAAATTTTCCTTTCTTTTGTTCTTCTGTCGGTGTATTCGTGTAAGATGTCACAGTAGCCTTGTGTTGCTGGAACAAATCGTCGATAAACTTATGCCAACGGTAGAAAATGGGGTCTCGCATGGCTGTCATGCTTTCGTACATGACACCCGCGTTCTCGCGGTGGGCGCGTCTTGGATCGTGAATAAAGGCCAACGCGATATGACCCAAATTATGCATATTCCCGTATAAGTTGTAATTCACTGAAAGAGTGTCTGCGGCTTCGATAATATCACCCAATAAATTAATTCCGTTGTCATTCTCCCCATCAATACGGATTTTTTCGCCCGTACGCTGTGAAAGTTTCGTATGTTTAGTCAGGGAAATTTTCATCGAATAAAGCAGTAAATGAGTGATATATAGTTACAAACGTTTTCCAAGACGCCTTGGTGAATGGCATGGTAGATCCTAGTCCTCCAGCGCTCTAAGTCATTTATCTGGAACGCAACGTCAATGGACTCGTCGGGGATGTTAATATCAGACAAGCGTAGCCCAGCAGGGCGCGTGCCCCAGGATACACCGGAGTTATCCATGGTTAGCTTAGGGAAGTAGGCTTCAGGAATAGCCTCATCCCAATTGTGAAAAGGCTGGACACGTGGTAATGCATTTGCGAGACGCTCCGCATCGTACCTATTCACGCTTTTAATTTTCAATTTCTTTTTACAAGGTAGAATACTAGTCTAATCGTTAACTCCCTACGATGCTTGCCACGTGACAAGCCATTTTGCTAGGCGGTGGAACCTCGAATGGCGTCGATTGCATCGTCCACTCATTCAGGTTCGCTTTCTAACAAGACGCGACTTACGTGGGTCACAACTGTTTAAATTTTGTTTCTTGTCGTTGAAGTTGAACTATTAATGAAGTTTACTAAAACCTGACCTTGCAATGATTTGCTGGTGCATGTAGTAGAACAACTCCCCTCGTCTGTCTCGTGGTACGCCATCGAATGGATAAATCAAATGCCAATGCCAATGGTGGGAATTAATGCCCAAATCCTCCCGGAAGTAAGCAATTTTATTCTCAGGGTCTTTGTCCGTAGCGCTGAAGAAGCGATCAACGTAAATAAGTGCCTACGATATACAACAAGAATCCGTTACATCCCCTGTTTCTGTTCGTAAACCCAATACTCACAGTTGAAGTCTGTGGCTGCTTCTTAACTTGTTTCTGCACATCTTTTAACAACCGGGACTCAAAAAAGCGATCAGGCAATACTTCGAAGATTGGTGGCAAGCGCACTCCGCGAAAATCTTTCCGGCGGAGTGTAGTCGTCATCAGACAGAATACGAACAATTGTTCGTTAATCTCGTCACGTAAGAGGGCAGCACTTTCAATCAATTCGTCCGCTGTAGCAGACGCTACAAGATGACAACACGACGAAAGTACAGTTCCAAGTACATTTATACCCAGAATTAGAATAATTACCCATAAGAAACTTGGTCAGCTCGTGTGCAATTTCGCGGTGCAATGGAACAAAATAGGAAAATGGGCGACCTCGCGGCAATAATTTAATGGTCGTTAAATCAGGTAAAGTGTGGGGCCTGACCTGGATCCTTAATTCTGGCTGTGTCGCACCAAAACGGAAATTAATTTCGTCTGTCGGACCCCGCGCAGGATCAGACACCTTATGGGAGAATTATAACACAGAGAATTGATTCAGGTGATAACTCAAACAAATAAAAATATGAATTTAAATAGTGAAGATCAAAGACAGGGAAAATCTCAAGCAAATGAACAGCCAAAACCCAATTGCACGAATCTAACTTACACACGAATCTTTTGGGGCCCAGTTAAGGAGTTAACAGAAACAAAAATATTAAGGTGACTAGGGAATATAAACTTACGGGCAAGATATAAGCAACTCTTCCATCTGCTTTGGGGTCCGTGACAGGCTCATTCACACGTTCGAACAAGTGAAGTACTTTGCGTTGCAAATCTCCAGTATTCGCCATTGTGGACCTTTAACTGCAATTTTCTCCGGGAAAAAGCGACTTGCAAATATCGAAATGAACATTCACAGCTAGAACACTCGATTCCGACTGAAGGCATTTACCTTAGCTGCTGTAGTTTTGTAGAAGCAAATCACACAGGAAATTTCCTAGGAAACTGCGGCCGAGATATGGGATCTTATTTGTTTCCGCTCTGGTTGAGTTTGTTGCAATCTTTGGGTGTATTCTCCGAAGTCGAACGAAGGTCACCTTAAAAGCGTTTATCCTGAGCTGTTAATGCAGTAAACCGTAGAAACCGCAATACCACATCCTTGCAGAGTGGACGTGTTTTGTCACACTTAATGCTCTGGTTATTTTGTTGCTGGGCACGAGGCAACGGATGTCATTGAAACGCAAGATAAAGTCTCGATTTAGAACTAATGATGGCCAACAATTTCTATCCTCATTCTACTATTTCTGTCCAGTTCTTACCAGGATGCATGAACTAATTGAAACGATTGTACACTACCGCCACCTCTTGAGTGAGCTTCGCCATATTTGGACTCTAGTTAGAATTTTTTTCGCCGTTTAAAGGTGCTGTGAGGTTTAACCTTGTTTTCCATTTTAAGTTCGTTTTGTCTTTTAAGTATTGATTCACACCTACACTGTAAAAAAATGAATTTACAGCAGAGCCGTATCCAGGATTTTATTTCGGGGGGGGGGGGTAGAATTATTTTTTTTACTAAGTTAATGAACTGAGGAAATCGTCTAAAAATACATAGATTAATGATAATGTTAATATAACTATTATTTTACAGTTTTTTAGGTACACATACATATTTATTTTTGCATGACGAGTAGAGGAGGGATGGGACAGTTTACACGTGGGACAAACCGTACAAAAATCATTACTAATGAACTACGACAGGTTTGGATCTGAAAAGAATTGTACACTTACTGAATACGACGAAGCTTTCATGAGGAAATTTTCGCCGAAAAATATTGAACCGTTTTTGAGAAAATAAATAAAAACTGAATTTTTGGCACTTTTTGTAAGAAACGGGTCCTGATTATTTCGTTGTAGCACTCATAATGTGTATCTAAAAGTAAAATAAAAATTACTTTTATGTAGCTGACTAGTTGGAGAATAACTTCTCCAAAAGTTTGTTCTAAAATCGCTGTCCTTTTTTGCACGAGATTTTAAACTCCAAAGGGATGATTTAGTACGATTTGGACTCAGCCATTTGCATTGCCTTTCGTTGTTGTGAATAATCATTTTTACAAAATCGTGAGTTTCCTTGCACTAACTTGAGCTAGGATGATTCCTATATCGAAAGGGAGTATAACTGTTAAGTTTCGTTTAGATATTTCAAGTCTATTATGTATTTTTAAAAAAGGCTACCGATTAGTTTTCTTATGGCAAAACACACGGACAAATCGCACTACACCCAAGTCTAAATTGTATCCGCGGTATCTGGTTTTGGACAGTCGGTGTAGCCTCCAGTTTTCATGGGTGTTTGGTGTTATTGTTTGTGTTTTTCAAGCGTACAATACCTCATTTGATAGTCAGGACACCAGGCCATCTAATGAGTATAAGTTTTCGTGTAAAAACTGAGTAATGCAATTCAAATGGCTTTAGATATTTCGGTAATAATATTACGATTTAGACATCGTATTTAATCACAAAGTAAAACATTTCGTATTTCGCATAAAGCAAGTGACTGCCTGCGCTTTAGCCAACGGCTTACTTTTCCATCTAAATCTTCAAGAGTTCGTGGACAGCCTGTTACAAACGGGTCTGCCCCTGTCATTGCATGCTATGCCCTTGTTTCCTAACCTTTACCTTTTTACCTAGAGTGACCGTGTTCTTCCAGCTAATGACCCAAGTTGACCTTATTCTCCGAACTAATCCTCCTAGAACAATTTTTTCGTCTTCGCTCATCCAACGTTTGTTTTTCCTAGCTATATAAGGTAGATCTAACGTTAACGTAGGGAGGTAAAAAAAGAGCTAAATATCAGTGTGTGGCGGACACAGGAGGCTCAGCCGTGATCTGAGTAAACTTAACACTATTAGTTTTCTCGCGTGTCCCTTCAACTTGCGAAATCTAATCCACGTGTGTCGGCTCGAATGTTTCATTTATTAGTGTAGTGAATACAGTTATTTAAACTCCAAGTGAACGTGTAATTAATCGAATAGAGGTCATCCCGCCTAACGTCAACGTCTTACGTTTCACGTGCTACCACTGAACTTACTCGCCTCGTCCTCGCCTCGCCTGTATTCGTATAATTTTACGTCTTCGAGAATCCTTTAAATTTACGACAACAAATCCTGTCTACTTCACAGCCTTTCTTTAGTAGACCATTGGTGCAAGCCCCGTCACAACCTAATGAAGGTAAATCAGCCTCTAGAGGCTTAATTAGACCTTTTATTTTCTCTGAGTACAGGTATTTTTGCTCAGTATAGTACAGTACCTGCTTTCCCCGCCGGTTTTTTTGCCCTTTACTGTACAGTACTGAGCATAAAAAACTACCAGAAACCCGGGCACAGCGCAGTTTTCAACCATCCATTGCTGAAAGTGGTCCTGACCTACAGGCCGGGACTCCGTCTAGCAGTTAAAGTAAGGTGAATGTCATTAGTGCCATCGCAGCCCCCTATCCACATAATTCTTTCTGCTCAATACCGTACACAATTCGTTCCTTTGCCACAGTGTAATTGTGCCGCGCATTCTGTGTTGTTTTTGTTATAAATCTAGATTCCATCTTTTGTTAAACCTTTAGAAAGAAAACTGAAACCTCAAATATTTATTTGTCATTTCTTCACTTTTGCGCCCCCCTGACCGCTGCGCCCTAGGCCATGGCCTAGGTTGGCCTTATGGCAAATCCGCCCCTGTCCATAACCTATTCAAGACAGCTGTTAGATGTTACAACTCTTGTGAATTCAAAGGAAAGTTAAACCTATCTAAGTCTTTCTCTTTTTATCGAAGTCTTTCCTCCACAGTGGAGTTTCTCTGTTTTAAGGCTACTGCACTAACCGTGGTATGGGGGAATCACATGCTAAACGGCATTTTGCCCAAAATTTTGCCAAAACAAGTCATTATTTCATACAAATATCTCAACAGTAAAGTTTTGCATTGTTTTGCCTAGTGCATGTCATCGAGTTTTTTTAGCAAGTTTTCAGTCAATTTTTTAAAAAGCGAATCAAATGTAAGCTTTTTGGGGAATAAGGTTTTTTAAGTATACTACCTCAAGGTTTGAAAAATAATTAAAGCGTCATTTTCTTAATTTATAAGGTATATAATGAATCCAAATTTGCGGTTAGTTTCAGATTTATCTTTTAAATAGTTTTCCGAAATTATCTTGATGACTACTCCAAAACTTATGTCGCATTTAAATTTCGTTTTCACTCCAAGCATCCTTTCAAGTGGCTCGTGTGAACCTTGCGATCAAACCTCGAAAACTGAACTTCTGAAAAAAGTTGAAATTTGACTCGCTTTACAAATTTACGAATAACTTTTTTAATAAAATCTCGACGATACGCACTACATATTATGATTCAAAACTTTACAGTCGAGATTGTGTAATGAAATGCTTCGTAGTTTTGATTTCGCCGTCGAAATCACTGACGGCGTGTGGCATGTGATTTTCCTGTAGCACGGTCAGGCGCACCGTAGCCTCAGACTAGAAAAATTCCTTTCTACAGTAGTGGTGCTGACTGGTCACAATGGTAAGCAGACGGAAAGACTAGGGGACAATGCAAGATCTCGTACCTGGAACGCAGATATTTCAAAAACACTCCATTTGATTCACTTGCTTAAGTACGGAATAGGACTTGGTGTCAGTCTTTCGCTTCTTAATTAAGTTAGCGAGTAAATCAGTGAGATTACTAACACTAAATGGAGCTCGCAAAATGGCTAAGTAGGCACTTGCACGGAATGTCTGTCTAGCGCGAAATCGGCTGTTGACAGAGGACTCTCAAATTTGAAACTGGGCTTCCTTTGACCCGACTTTTCACAACACCCAAAACTCCTGTGTTTGGTTTTTCACTGCTTTCTGTAAGAAACGAGAGAGGATAAGAAGAGAGAAAGAAGAAGAAAAAAAGTTACGGGAACGTTACATGTAGGGGAGACGCAGCGTAAGCCTGAAGGGGTGCAACGGAGAAAGATCTTCTAAAGTTGTGCCAACTCGCCTTCCCTCGCGCTGATTTTCGTAAATAATGAAGGGAAATACATGAAAAAGCTGGTTTTTAGGTCTTGAAAACTCTTAATAAAGGCAAAATTTATTTCGGACTACATTTTCCAGCGTAATACACGCGAAGAAAACCTAAATTTTCATTCGTTGGAAACATTTCGGGGGGGGGGGGGGTTAAACCCCCCTAAATACGGCCTTGCAGGGAGCTAAATCTGGTGAATACGGAGGATGATCTAGCGTCGTAATTGAATTACGGGCCAAAAACTCGCGGATGTTGTGAACGGAACCCAGTTCATCGGCAATCATCCTGACAGTGATTCCGCGATCGGAAAGCACCAGAGATCGCACACTTTCGATGTTTTCCGGAAGAGAGGAGATCGAAGGTCTTCCTGGCCGTGCGTCATCGTTGCAGTTTTCATGCCTTTCATTGAATCGCTTGATCCACTTGAAAACTACTGGTATACTTATGTTTAGATAACAAAGGTTGTATTTACAGAGTACTCCATCAGAGTACTACGCCAGACTAACTCATACATAAAACAAGACCCCTTATATAGTAAGAGACAACAAAAGAAAGAGACTTCAAGATGGAATGTTCAAGGGCAAGTGAGGCTAAACAGGATTACAGGAGTACACAAGGTTATGAAACATGCATACAAGGTTAGATGTTAGTAACCCACTAGGGAAACATTCCCATACACACCAATACTTAGTGCATTGTCTCCATGAGCAGCCCTCAACATTTCGTGAACTTCCCGACAGTTTTTCCCAAGTTTTACCAAAAAATTTGATGTTGACTCTTTGCTCCGTCTGCCCGTCTATTACCGTCGTCGACAAGAGAAAAAAATGGGCTCCACTAAAAAAATCCCCCTCAAGCTGTGTGCGTGCCCTGAGGGTCTTACGTTAACTGAAGGTCAGTCAGACCCCCCTCCCCCTAACAGAAACGCCATCGAACGTTTCAAGAAATTCCGTCGGCTTCGAAGCACGAGCACTTCTTCGTATTTTACGGACAGAGTAGTTTATGCTCTAGACCTGCGAGGCTTTTGCTCCTGCCGGGCCCTTGAACACGGCTGCCACACCGCCTTGCGATCCGCAATGGAAACGGCGCTGTAGAGCCCAAGTCCCTCGAACACTTTGCCTATGTTTATAAGAGCTTTCACTTTAGGACCCGCAAAAAAATATTCTTTTAATGCCTAAGCGATGCCGGCGCCTGTGGAATTTGGGCCACTTTGCCACACTGGCCAGTCCGCCCCTGCACTTACTGTCAAAACGCTTAAGTTACAGACGCTGTCAAGTGTGTTTTTTTATTATAAATATCGGCGTGAGCAAAGCTCTTTGTCTACTGCTCCTATCTGCTGCCAAGTGGTTGTTTTCATAGGGAAGAGTCAAGATCGGTATGAATCGACTTCTTTGAATTTGGACACAATTTTAGGCGCAGGAAAGGAGCTGTGCTTCCCTGATCTCAGTTAAAAAGATTGTAATATTTATGACCCAGCAATAGGCTTTGGCCTACGCTGGTGAAGACCAATAAAAAAAAAGGAGCTGTGACGTTCAGTTTCAATTTTGCGCTTACCAGAGCAGGATGAAAATGAAGATACCACGTTTGTCTTTATCGTACGTGATCTTTACAACTATAATATTGTCAACTTTAACTGGAGCTAATATGGTAGACAAACTCAACCATATGAACGTGGAAGACGCAGGAGGCGAAAGTGAAGCAGCAATGTCAGTTCTTGTTCCATTTCTGCACAACATTTCTGAAAGCATAAGTAATATTCGGAGCAGTTTTGACACATGGAGCCAGGCCAACAATCTCAACAGGTAATGAAATGTGTCACGTACTTCTTATGTTGTGTTCTTTTACGTTGATTTTATATTGTACGCTTGAAACTATAAAATTTTATAACCAAATTTTTGTGAGTTTTGGTGAATTTTATTTTATTTTTAACTTTTAAGGGCACACCGCCAAACATTCTCCGGATGTGAGCTAATTCCAACGGATTCTACTGACAATATGCCATTATACTTCTTCTGCGAGAGGGAAGTACGTTGTTTGTTTAAGTTGAAAAAATCGCATGAGTTGGACAGATTTTTATTTCATTAGTTGAACTGGTATATGGCTGAGCGGCACTGTGCATCGCATGGAATACGTTTGGCCACTGTGGATACTGAAGATGTCTACAATGAATTGGCTCCTTTTACGAAAACTTACATGGAAGAGAAAGTTAGCGTGCACAATTTTAACAAATATAGAGTATTTCACAAGTAGTTATTGTAAATATTGGGTAAAGTATTATATTGCAATAAGCAATATAAATATATTAATATATTACATTGAACTTTTGTACCGGACAAACGTTTTTGTAGGGTGGACCTTTTCCGGTTTGTGGATTGGCGGTGCCGATTTGGGTACAGAAGGCAGTTGGTACTGGGTTTCGAACGGACAATTCCTTAAATGGAGTAAATGGTCCCCCGGACAGCCGGATAATCAATATCTGAAGCGCACTGAAGATTGTTTAACGTTATGGAAATTTCCGGGTAATCCTGTCATTGGTTTCAACGATTATGTGTGTCTTATGAATAAAGGCTTCATCTGTGAACTGGCCTAAAATTCATCTTAGTAACACTCAAGCTTGAACCATTTATTCAAGTTAAACATTATAATCACACTGACATGTAAGAACCGGCATACCAGCTGAGCACTGACACTGCTTAGTTTCTCTTTCGTAGCTGGGGATAAAACAAATTAATTTACAAGTAAAACAATACAAAGCATTGCAAACACGATCTTTTCCGCCGATGTAAATTGTTCTCTCTTCAAATAGCATTGTGTGCCAAAAGATTATTGTAATTCAAAAGGTCTTGTAGAGAGCATCTTCTGTCATGAAGTCTACACCAAAAATCAGGTTCTAGAAATGTCCACCGCGGCACACATCCCGTACGAAAAAAGTAGCGGTTCTGACCTTGTGTAACCTACCCGTTCTCCTCCGGTTGTGTGTTGTTTTCTAGCAGTATTCCCAGACCACCGTCATTTCCTGGTTAACAGGCAGTTCGAACTGTCAAGTTACGGCCAGTTTACTACTTCTCTTCTAAACTCGACAATAACGTACGGTAATCGACAAGTTTGCAACTGCCAGAGAACGTCTAGCTTACGTGTATGAAACTGTTTTCAAATACTGATACTCGGGTCAATCCATTTTCGTAGGTAAAAATACATTAAAACTCAGTTATAAATATATCTTCCACATAGTACATGTCGTACATGTCTATATTTTTTGTGAGAATCGCGTAGGCTTTCGCCTATTGCCGTGCATGTATATAATTAATATATAATTAATTTAACGACTCGCCATTCGAAATTATTATGAATTTTAAAAGGTTAATTTTCTTTAAAAATTACAAATGTACACACATAAAAAATCTTTCTTTCAAGACCAGCGACGAAATAAATACTTAAACACACGTGTTGTATTAGTTATTCGGGGGAAATTAAGTGCATCATTTTATTTTTGGAAAAAGTAATAATAAACGACAGTCAATTTTTCTCACAACTCGACTTTTCTCCCTATCAGAATTTATGAGTAGTGGAGGGATGGGACAGTTTACACGTGAGACAAACCGTACAAAAATCATTACTAATGAACTGCGACAGGTTTGGATCTGAAAAAAATTGTACACTTAGTGAATACGACGAAGCTTTCATGAGGAAAATTTCGTCGAAAAATATTGAACCGTTTTTGAGAAAATAAATAAAAACTGAATTTTTGGCACTTTTTGTAAGAAACGGGTCCTGATTATTTCGTTGTAGCATTCATTATATGTATCTAAAAGTAAACTAAAATATTTCTTTTATGTAGCTGACAAGTTAGAGAATAACTCCTCCAAAGGTTTGTTCTAAAATCGCTGTCCTTTTTGCACGAGATTTTAAACTCCAAAGGGATGATTTAGTACGATTTGGACTCAGCCATTTGCATTGCCTTTTGTTGTTGTGAATAATCATTTTTACAAAATCGTGCGTTTCCTTGCACTAACTTGAGCTAGGATGATTCCTATATCGAAAGGGAGTATAACTGTTAAGTTTCGTTTAGATATTTCAAGTCTATTATGTATTTTTAAAAAAGGCTACCGATTAGTTTTCTTATGGCAAAACACACGGACAAATCGCACTACACCCAAGTCCAAATTGTATCCGCGGTATCTTGTTTTGGACAGTCAGAGGAGCCTCCAGTTTTCATGGGTGTTTGGTGTTATTGTTTGTGTTTTTCAAGCGTACAATACCTCATTTGATAACCAGGACACCAGGCCATCTAACGAGTATAATTTTAGGCTACAGTTTTGTCTCTACGTGAAGTGAAAAATAAACTACAGAAAAGTGTCCACACTGTCCCATCCCTCCTCTTTTCAGTCTGTAATACATTTGCGTATTTCGGGTATTCAGCTCTTTGTTTTTTACTCATTCTCCTTTACTAACCTAGCTGAGAAGGTCAAAGTTGTTTGGGAAAGACCTATCCCTAGGGAAGAAAGGTTACGTAGCAAAATCCTGGTAAGGGTAGGGTAATTGTATCTGAGACCATTCGCCAAGGTTTTTCTTAGTATTGGCCATGACAATAAAGGCAAAGAAAGTTCCAGACACATAGTGGCTTGCGCAGTGGAAACATGTCGCATGCTATGGTGGACTGGATAAAAAAGTAAAAAGTTAAATTGGTGCATAAAGTGAAGTACGCTATTTATTCAATAATCTATACTTGTAATTATATTCAGTTTCCTAGCTGTGCTTGATCCTCTTGACAAGGCTAAGGAAGAAGAATTTTGGTTTACCTCCGAGAGTTCGTCGCTAGTGTCTACTCTTGCGTCCTAACCTCCGATATCGTAAAGGTTTTTGGCGTATACAAGTGAAAAGTTGTAGAAAAAGGCTGGCATGAAAATATACTTGTGTTCGGTTTAATTAATTTTTATATTTGTTCCTTTTTTCGCCTGTTTGTTTTGCTCCATTGTGTAATAAAAAAGCGAAAAAATGCTTATGATTTCTAAGAAATATATGTCTAATTCTTCCTCATTTCGTCCAGACACCTTTTAAATTATACAAAATGAAAATATTACTAAAAAGTATCAAATGAAAAAATAGCTGTAGGAATTCTGCTAGGACATTCGTGGCTAACAGGCTGCATTTGTCCTGTAGAATTTCCATTAAGCCACTGTTTCACACAGGCGTAACAAACGTTAATAATCGTTGGATTGTCAGTGTTACGGTAAATAACCAGCACTATACTGCCGTAGAACTGCGGATGTAAAGGATGTTGAAAGGATTTTTCAAACACTCGACTAACCGGCTGTTCACTGTCCTACAGGAATCCTGTCAGTCAACATTACGAAAACCTGATGATACAAGTTGAAAACGGCTGTATTTTGTGTGTAGGTCAACGGTTATTCAGCAAGGTAACCGCTTACTTTTTTTGTACGGGATGCACGCCACTGCTGGCTTGTGGGGGCGCTGTCCTTGCGAACTGAGCGTCGCCATGTTTGGATGACGCATTTTTCGCCATTTGGATGGCGAAACAAAATGCCGACACGGAGAAAAGAAGAAAAAAGGCAATCGGAGTGACGACACTAAGCTCTTGAAGCAGTCAGAAACCCACTTGAAAGCCAATAACCACTTGAAGTCCAATCACTGATGATATGCGTTACGCTTGTGACCTTCTAAAATAAACAAAATATATATTTTTAAAGGAGAGTAGCGATATCTATATTCAGTGGTTTTTCTGAATATGCCACACAATTTGTACACTCTTGGAGGAAAATACAACATTCAGTTTCAATTCTGGCTTTACCAGAACACGATGAAGACAACGCATATTTCTGTGTCACGCCTGATTTATCTAACTGTTATGTTGTCATCATTGACTGCAACCGATATTGCAGGAAAACTTAATAAGATCGGTGAGAAGGAAGCAGCAGACAAAAGCGAAACAACAGCATCAGTCATGATTCCGTTTCTGCACAATATTTCTGAACTCGTGCTAGACATTCGAAATAAACTGGACAAATGGAGCCAAGCCGACAGTTTCAACAGGTAAGGGAACGTTTAATGCTGCTTTCTGAAATGATTACGTCTAATTCAGCTAGCTTTGTTAATTTTTTTGGACACAAACTTATAATTTGCTGATTGCCGTGTAAAAATGTTTCTTTTCTTCCGTCTAGGATAAACCGTCAAGCATTGTCTGGATGCGAGCTCATACCAACAGATTTACCCAACGACAAGCCAGCATACTTCTTTTGCGACAAGGAGGTGCATTATTTAGTTATCATGAAATAACTGCTCAATTGGGACCTCCTTCGTTTTCCTTTTTATTTGTTTTAATGATTTTTTTTCAGATGAACTGGTATCTGGCGGAGCGACACTGTGCGTCGCATGGAATGCATTTGGCCACTGTGGATAGTGAGGTTGTTTACAATAAATTGGCTCCTTTTACAAAGAATTTTCCTGAAGGAAAAGGTAGTGTCCATAATTCAGTATCTTATGGCGAGTTCCGTTGGCAACACTGGTGCGCACTGAATTTTTGAAACACAACGATACACTGTGTTTCAAAAACTTAAGTTTTTCAAACACAAGTATTTGTTGTGTTTCAAAAAATCGGTGCGCACCAATGTCGCCAATGGAACCCCCTATTAGTGTTGTTTAACAATATCTGCTTATTTTAGGGTTGATAGATTCAGGATTTTGGGTTGGAGGTACGGATTTGGGTTCAGAAGGCAATTGGTACTGGCTTAGGAACGGACAGTTCGTGAAATGGAAGAAATGGTTTCCTGACGAGCCGCAGAATTCATTTAAAGGAAAGACAGAGGACTGCTTGGCTTTATGGATACTCGCAAAACCAACACGGAAATACGATTGGATTGGCTTCAACGATTTTGTATGTGATCTGAAAGAACGCTTCATTTGTGAAATTTATTAGATTATAATGAAAACACTATGACACCACAAATCAATGTAGTCTTATCCAAAACTGTGGTATATACGTAATTCCACAGCCAGCAATTATCGGAATTAGTTCAAGCATATGCATTTGCCCTTGTAGAAGAATGCAAACCGTAGCTAGTTGAATTCTCTCCGTTGGCTTAAGGCTTGTAGACAAAATGCTTGGTAGAGATAAGAAAAATAAAGATACGATGCTGTAATAAAATCAATCCGCCTCCCATTTTGCTATTATAGTTCTCATTATTCAACTGAACACTTATAATGTAAACAATTTATGCAACCGACAATAAGCGCGAGCCTACGTTGAGAGTGAAAAAAGAAATTGTTGTGTTATTCCCGAATTCCTTAAATTATTACCTACCGGCTTTAGAGGAGGGATGGGACAGTGTGGACACTTTTCTGTAGTTTATTTTTCACTTCACGTGGAGACAAAACTGTAGCCTAAAACTATACTCGTTAGATGGCCTGGTGTCCTGGCTATCAAATGAGGTATTGTACGCTTGAAAAACACAAACAATAACACCAAACACCCATGAAAACTGGAGGCTACACCGACTGTCCAAAACCAGATACCGCGGATACAATTTAGACTTGGGTGTAGTGCGATTTGTCCGTGTGTTTTGCCATAAGAAAACTAATAGGTAGCCCTTTTTACAAATACATCATAGACAATATCTAAACGAAATATCTGAACGAAACTTAACAGTTATACTCCCTTTCGATATAGGAATCATCCTAGCTCAAGTTAGTGCAAGGAAACTCACGATTTTGTAAAAATGATTATTCCCAACAAGAAAAGGCAATGCAAATGGCTGAGTCCAAATCGTACTAAATCATCCCTTTGGAGTTGAAAATCTCGTGCAAAAAAAGGACGGCGATTTTAGAACAAACCTTTGAAGGATTTATTCTCCAACTTGTCAGCTACATAAAAATAATTTTTATTTTACTGTTAGATTCACATTATGAGTGCCACAACGAAATAATCAACCCGTTTCTTACAAAAAGTGCCAAAAATTCAGTTTTTATTTATTTTCTCAAAAACGGTTCAATATTTTTCGACGAAAATTTCCTCATGAAAGCTTCGTCGTATTCACTAAGTGTACAATTTTTTTCAGATCCAAACCTGTCGTAGTTCATTAGTAATGATTTTTGTACGGTTTGTCCCACGTGTAAACTGTCCCATCC
>JAHZNP010001224.1:0-23414 GCA_020615345.1 Triops cancriformis
TTCGGATACTGTTTAGCTCCATTTTGGCAGAATATGTTCGCAGAGTCACATATCGCTTCCTTGAAGCTATCAAGGAAGCGACATGTAAAATAAGGGAGTAAACTACAAGTAGTCAAGAAAAGGCATGCGGAAACTAGGATCATGTGCTCAAAACAATTTATGCATATCAGCATAGGTGTTTTGGAGAAAAAATTAGGCCCGTAGAACAGAATGGGGATCGAAAACAATAGCTTACATTTAGTGGTTACAAGAAAAGATACTTTTAGCAAAGAATCGGCTAAAAAAGGGCATAACCACCAAAAAACACGACAAAACACGGTACTTCGCGATTTCCAAGGGAAAATTGAAATTTCGGGAAATCTCACGGATTTCACGGCTTCCGTGTAATCGTGATTTTTAGCCATCCCTAATAATAACTGAAAATGGTATGAACAAGTTTCAAATGAACTTATTGTTAAATGTAATATATCATTATAGGTTCACGAGATGTTACAGTAGTACTGATTGATCATTGATAATATTTTTCATAATATGATAGAATAATATTCTAGCGTTGTCCGTGTTGGATGGATAGCCAATGCCAGACCTGTATTCGTAACGCACCTAAGTCTTGAGTCTTAATTTAGGAGGCGTGGTCTATAAGCCTTTCTGCCACAAACTTTCAAGTTTCGCGCTAAGTGCATATTTGCCATCTGCTGACGGTGGTGGGACAATGCCATTGGGGCGGGGACAAAATAGTAAACAAACAGTAGTGCCACCTATTATCGGAGGAAATCTCCAAACTGGGTATACCGGGGCCTTAACTGACACACCGTATTCACAAAACCAGCAGCTTTGCTCGCACCGAAAGAAAGGCGTAGGACCTTTCATGGCGGCCACTCTAGTGGCATGGCGTTCCTTTCACCCTGGGAACAAACTTTTGGGAGAGTGAAAAGCTGACGAGCCACCGCTTGTCTTCTTTTACACTGGGATTTTCTTTTCCGCGCCAAAAAGTGACAGTCTGACTGACCTTCCTGGCCGAGAGCATCTCCTCACCTGTCGCAATTTCCATTGTTCCTACTTTCACTCTTCCCTTTCACAGATTTATACCAACCCAGTGAAACGCGCAAGTAATGAACCCTGCGTCGGTTCAAACTTATCCCGCTTCATCTCTTCCGTTCGATCACGTCACCTAACTTTCACACTCTAACCAAATTGGCTATTAAATGCCACAGTTAATTAGGCAACTAAGCCACAAGCCTCGATACAATGTTTTGGATCTTTCACGAAAGATCTGATTTGTTTGCTATGACCATATCATGTCCAATTATCTGATCGGATCAACAATACCTCGAAGATTTGCTTGGATCAGATTGACTTTTTCATAAAAAAACAATACGTCTTGAACAAAGAAGTTTCAATTGGCTGCCAAGATACCAAGTCGCTATTGTTGTCGACATCGACTACGTGGTAGTTGCATATTGGTTATTTTTATTTATTTTTAGCATCAGTGGGAGCATTTGCTCTTCCCTAGCCTCTATATTTCTACAACTACTCTGTTTATGTTTGAGTAGTAGCCATTATGAACAGCAGAAGATGGTAAAGTGTCATATCATTAAATATCATTAAATACATATAATTAAACCCTTAACTAATCATAAGAATGCCAAACGGCACATTACTATGTATTCTATAAATCATGACAACATTATTTGTAAAAAAAAAGAGAAACTCCCGACATTGTGCAAGCACTCTTGGAAAGTTTCAAACTAGTGCCCCTAAATGGCCTGACTCGGATCCGTACATTTCCTTTTTAAAACAAAACGATCCCATTTCTTACGGTACAAATAACACCAGATCGAGTTCCCACTTTCGTCAAAAATTAAGTTTGTTGGTGGCTCTTATAGTCACAGCGCCATCTAGTGAAGGCGTTCTTGACTGCAAGTATCCATTTCGCTTCCATTGTAAAACCAACGCCCTCTGTTGCGTGCCCGCAGGTGATCCAACGCCGTGACGACTACGGCGAGCCCCGCGAGAACTTCAACCGCGACTGGGACGACTACAAGAGCGGTTTCGGCGACCCCACCAAGGAGTTCTGGCTGGGCAACGAGAACATCTTCATGCTGACCAACGCCGAAGACTACTCGCTGCGCGTCGAGCTCGAAGACTTCGAGGGCAACAAGCGCTACGCCGAGTACTCGAGCTTCAAGCTCTACTCGGAGCGCGAGCAGTACAAGCTCGAGATCGGCGGCTACACGGGCAACGCCGGCGACTCGCTCAACGACCCTTGGTACGGCTCCAACCTCAGCCCTTTCTCCACCTTTAACAGGTAGGTTACAGCGAATACAGCGTCTTGGGTTGCGGCGACTCACCTTTCAACCTTTCTCTTCAACCACAGGGACAACGACCGGTCCAGTCTCAACTGCGCCTCCATGCTCAAGGGCGGCTGGTGGTGGAAGTCGTGCGGCCGAGGGCTGAACGGCATTTACCTGACGGACCCGCAAGATGTCACTGCTCGCCAAGGTAAACGACCGCCTTCTCTTCCTTTTCGCGTCTCAGCGAGTTTTAATTCCACCTTTGGGGTGTTTTTCATTCTTCGCTTTTAACACGAATCACTCTTCATATTATAGCCGACGCTTATTTTCCGTAAACCCATAAACTGCTTAATTAGTTGCAAAGATCATTCAATCCCTATTCATTAACAACTTAGATTAACTTAACAATTTCAAACCATTTTATTAGCTGTTAAAGCTTAAGTGTCCAACGCTTTGAAACTTTAAGTTATTAATTCGCTCTATGGCATCGTTGTTTCAGTTTAAATATATGAAGTACCTCAACTCAACCTCACTAATTTAAATACACTAAGTACCTCAACTCTCCTCATCAATTTACATATAGTAAGTATCTCAGTTCAACTTGATTAGTTTAAATATACTGTATTAAGTATCTCAATTCAACCCCATCAATTTAGATCCATTAAGTATCTCAATTAAATCTCGTCTATTTTTAAATATATTAAGTACCTCAACTTAACCTCATCAAGGCTTTCGATTTATTCCGACCAACACTTTAAACTTTCATCACTAACTTATTTCGTATATCAGTCACGGATGAATGAATGAATGCTTTTCATAAATTTTCATTAATTTTTCTCTAAGTTTATTAAGTTTTTCATATTTTCATACTTTCATCATAATTCCATTCTTTTTTCATATTTTTATCATAATTCTATTACTTTTCTCATATTTTTTAATTAAAATTCTTTTACTTTTTTCATAACGTTATTAGTTTCACAATTGTATTATTTTTCATAATTTTACTATTTTTATTAATTTTTCATATTTTTGTACATTTTTCATCATTTCTTTTTTGTCTATGACAGGCATCGTTTGGTTCCGCTGGCGAGGCTGGGACTACACACTGAAGCGGGCGGCCATGATGATCCGGCCCCGGCACTACGGCAAAGACAAGGAAACCACGGCCACGCCCTCCTTAGCTCGCTAGGCCCCCGGCCCCCTACCGGCTCCGCCATCAGCGCTAAACCAAAACATAGAGGGCTCCCCAGGCGACTTGTGCATCAGCTCAGTAGAGGGAGATGCTATCTCTAGATGACTTGTACAGGATTATTTTTGCTGTCTTGACAGAAAACTATTTTTTCCTTTTATTTACCGGGACTTGTCGTTATTTTTTCTAAAAAAAAGCCAAGGAGGTTTTTTATTCCTTGTAAAGAGTTCCATTCCGGGTATCTGATACCAACTCCCCCCCTTTTTTCTCCCTGTGTACATAGCTACGTAATCTTATATAAGCCCCTCCCCTTGTCATGTTGATTGACGCGAGATACTATTTTTGCTAGAAAAGTGAGTCCCGGTGCAATACTCCTAGGATTTTTTTTATTTTATTTCTCAACCGAAAGAACGAAAACAGAAAAAAGACGACCTCATTTCGGCCAAATGATTGTTCCGAAAAAAAAATACCTGAAGCCAGCAAAAGCAGAAGTGAAAAAGACGAATTCTTCTTTTGGCTTGTAGATTTTCGTGTAAAAACCAAGCAACTTCCTCTCCCACTGTTATTACTACCACAATTTCTTCCATCTTACTAACTTAAAAGGGTGTTGACGTGCTGGGCACTTCTTGGAACGCGAATACACAATCCCAAACTTACCGGAACTCGAAGCCATTGATTCATACACGTTTTAAATGGCGTTGAATCGCCAAAAAAGGCCTTTCTTCGTAATATAGTGGTACGCCACCTTTTAAGGAACGTAATTCCCCCCAAGAATTGCTGTATTCTTTATAAGACCCCATGTCACCTTGCCAATGAAACCAGGGACTGTAAATTACGGTTATAGAAGAGAATTTATTTTGCGATCAGATATTCAAGGCGCTGGACTAAAAAAAAAAGGTTTCGCCTAGGATTCCAATAAGGCCTCAAGAATGCGCTAAGCAGTTCAGTGAAAACCACTGACCCTGAAAAAGTCGTTCTACCAAGGTAGTCCACCACTGTTTAGACCATAACTCATCTACCAATGAAAGTATTTTTTTTTTCAGAATGTACATTTTTCCCAATATCGTACCATTAAAATTAGTCTATAATAGAAAACCGAACTAAAACTTTCGACAACCTATCATTATTGCACTTCTAGTGTCGCAGTAATTACGATCAGGATTTTTCTCTCTCAATTATTTTCCCTGATTAGGCCGGGAAACAAGACGAAATTACCACATAATCGTTCACTACCATGTGTAGAATACAATGACCAAGAGTCTGCGAGTACAATCACTTGGCTATCAGAAATTTCAAGCCACGATAAGTTTTATATGGTTCCTTACAGTTGGTAAGTGAGTAGGTGCTCAGCGTTTTTAATTCATTATTCTTATTTCTTTGAATTCTTATTTAGAAAAATGGAAAACCAGGAAAAGGGTTGAACCGTTTTTAGCTTTATTTCTTTTGAATTTATGGTACAGACAGTTTATTACTTTTTTGTTGGTTGTTGTGTTTTTATAAATTTTTATTCAAATTCTCCCATTTTATTTGCTTATCTTTACTTACATTCTGGTTTTTAATTAACTTCGAGAGTTTTTATTGTTAGTAGTTCAACTATTTTTTTCCCAGACGGCGCTATAATCTTAAAAAGGGAAGTACATCGATTGCAGAATAAAGCAGCATCGCATTTCAAACTTTGGGGTTCTTTTTACGGAAAAAAAGAAGCGCTCGCTTAATTAGAAGGCTTAGGATTTAATTGTTCACTGTATATTGATACTTATGTAAGGTTTAAGGTATAGGTATAATACTTTATCTGAATTGGAAAACGAATTTTTTGTCTGAAAAGTTGACGTTGTTTTGTGGTAACAGACACTGGCGTATCCAGGATTTCATTTCGGGGGGGGTTAATATGCAACTTTTTTGGACACTTGGTCATTCCTCTATCTTCCCCATCATAAAATTAAAGTTTCGGGGGAGGGTCAATCCCCCCCCCCCAAATAAGCCCCTGGTAACAGATTTAACAAGGCTAGAAAGCTCACACCTTAAGTTAGCCTAATTGGAACGGCGATTTATACTTCTCAAGTTTGGTGTATTGTCATTACACTGTGTATAATCTCTAATCGAAGCCAAAACAAATGAACTGTACAATCGAATTCTAAATTAAAATGCGATGACAACTGTGTCCGACGAAATAACGAAATAAGTTTTTATGGTTTTTCTAACACTTGATAAGTAAGTTCTGCGAACAAGTCACGCCCCTTGTGTGAAGGGCGCCACTACCAGTTCCGGATCTTCGATTACTTTCGATCATTCGTGAACTTATATCGATCCGATCCGATCCAGATACCACAAAACTCGAAAAAATGTTGATCAGGATCGGAAACAATCCCTACTCGAACAAAGATCAGATCATCTTAAAGAAAGACATTAATAAAAAATATACTTAACTATTACAATGCTAAACAAAAGTAAAACTGAAACCAAAAAGACATGAAGTACTTATAACAAAGAGGATCAGTAACAATAAGTTAAGGCAACAGCCTTTGAAACCAAACAGACGTGACGTCACCAGGCCAGAACTGAGTACTCACAATACGTTCACTGTTCCCAAAGGAAAACGCAACTATAACGTAAGTTTAGCCGTGTCTTTAGACTAGGAAATTCACTGTTGCCAAAACATCTACCAACTCTCGCGGTATTAGCTAAAAGAAACTTTCGATGTTAGCCAGATTGCACGAAGGAACAGCTTCGATTTTAGCCTCGTAGCTCACGCAAAGGGAAGATTCATTGTTGACCAATTCCGTCTGCAAAGGCACCAGGCGTGCGCGATGGAACCAGTGTTCCGGATCTTTTCTGTGGGCGGATCTTCGATCACTATCTATCATTATCAACTTCAGTCGATCCGATCCGATACATTCTGCAAAACTTGAAAATAAACAGATCCTATCAATATCCGATCAACTATCCGATCATTTTGCTAATTATCAAAATTTAAGCGATTATTAAGAAACTTAAACAATAAAAGAGGTGAAAGTTTTATGTTATGCCCATCAGGTGGCCTGATTTTGATCGGTAAAGGATAGGCAAAAAAGTAGATCCGATCCCTATCATTTTACGGTAACACGCCGATCCGATCAGATCCGATCAAATGGTCGGATCTTTTTGAAAAGATCCAGAACACTGGATGGAACGGAGACATAACTACAAATATCCTATGCTAACGTCCCACGCCATGGGAGGAGGCCTGGCTACGGGTCACAAGCGTTCGGGTGACGCTAGAGTGGGACACCGCTCCAGCAACTGGCGTGGCATTAGTATAGGGACTTTGGCTGGGCCTCAATTTTTATTTCAACACTACTGTACTGTGGATTTAGTAAAGGTGCAATCTACAGTAGCAAATAAATAGTGGGATAAGTAATGAATCAAGAAATCGTTAATAAGCGGATTGCACTGTATTTTAACTCGGGTTGCTCCCACGTGAAAATTAAAGTCCGTCAACCAACGCAGCTTTAACGACCAACAGCGTTCGTCAGAAGCCTAGGAACTGTGAATTTCAGAGCTAACTTTTTTATTTCACCTTTTTAAAAATTACTTTCTATTTATTTGGACGATACTGTGACATAAGAACGGCTCGCTGGAAATCAGTTATCCTGAAGCAAATCATCGGAGTGCTCTACTTCTTTATAAAAATATCCGGATAAGCGCAACTAAAATTTTCTGTTGTTCTTTTCATTTGTTTGAGATGAACGATGTCGTCCATCCGACGTATTATCGTCTACGACTCTCTTTAGGATTTGTAACCGTGCTTCCGTGATATTGCTATTTTGCTCCTTACCCTTTCTTGGATAAATTCAACCATTTGTTTGTTGTTTTCAGGTATTCGCAAAGAGTATGCTGTGTATAATAATAATTACTATCTTTACATCCTCTTTGAATGTTTTGAGTTACTTTATAGTAAACTTCCCCAGTTTTTTAGTGCTTTCAGCAAGTTTCTGCGTTCAATACCTCGTACAAATGTGGTATGTGAAACAAGGTCTCGTGGAATGTCAACTTTTCGATGACAAGAGGCATTGTACTCTTACAATGGCTAAATATCTGCAATCTTTAAAGAAACATTTTCTTGGTAAAAGCGTACTTTGTCATAACGACGTCAAATACTGGCTCGCGTATGAGCGAGTCGCCTCAATGGCGGCAAAACCTTCAAATAGCGTCATACATCTATTTCCATGCGTCCAAAATCAACGCAGCCACGTTGGAAAAGTCGACGGACGCATTTCGGACTGCTGAACTAGCCAAATAACGGCGAAAAGTAGACGACAGCCAGGTCTTCACTCACCTTGGTGCCGCGAACGTGAGTCAGGTGCTCTTTTGATTGTTGCGTGACTGGAGCGGTAAGTGCTCGCTATGTCGCCATCCAGTTGTCCCAGCTAAAAGATCAATGAAAACAAAACTGTCATTAGAAGACGTTATACGAGTTAAGGAAACTTTACTTTGGCCTGCAAATCTTTCATCTCGGCCATCAACTGGCGCGCTTCGGATTCAAATGCGGGCGCTTGGCGGGAGGACGCCACTTTGCTAGCTTTGAGCTTTTCATTGTTGCCATCCTGATCACGACTGCCACTGCGGTTAGGTCGCGCGTAAATCGTCGTGACAATTTCCAACTCACGCGGCATATTTCACTCACTAGAAATCTACACACACTTCACCAAACTTTAATAACAAATCACTCACGCCAAACCACAGCGCACTGGCGGGAAACATTCATCCGTCGGCTCAAGCACACTCCTTTCCAGCGCACCACACGCCATCTGTTAGTCGGTATGCACAACTTTGTGGAGCTCCAAATTTCAATCAGCCAAAGTCCAACTTTGTGATCCACGTCTGATTGACAATAAAAATCCTTAAATACCACTGACTCAAGATTCTCGTTACCCACGGTGGTAGCTCAGATATTTATAACGTTTCGAGAGGTCAGGTGCAAAGGGGCGATGCCCATGAAATTTCGAGTTCAAGGTCGGCACACTTTCACTTTCAGTCCAGCGTGTATCAAGTTAACCAAACTTTTCCTGACACAAAAATTGTTCAACAGGTTTCCAAACGCTCGCATAGTTAAAACCAGGAATTCTGTATTTCCTTGTTGTAGTAGGTAGGGCCGCCTTAGGTTTCACTGTCTGGCCCATGAACTATCAAAACACACGTCACAACGTTCTCGGCTTGCCCCGTGTTTCGCTCTGCTTGCCGTTCGAGGCTCGCGCTTTGCGGTTCGTCGGTTCAAGCCAGCCTGGCTCATGAACTATCATAGCCTGGGGGTGAGAGATGATTCAATACACGGACAATTCAATACACGGCAACTTTTATAAGATAAATCGGAAAATATAAAGCTTTCTGTATTTAAACAAGTTTCCGAAGTTGTAGGTCTACAATAAACCTAGCCTAGAGTTACATTTGTTTACTGATTCTTGCATTTTTATAGATAAACATAGATGTTAACAGAGCTGCAACTCGCTTTTTTTTCGCGAGCGCGCTCTCGCTCGCGCTCTTTGCTGAATTTTGCGAACGCGCTTACTCTTTCGCTCAGAAGCCAAGAAAAGAGCGAGCTCGCGCTCGTTTACTATTGCCATCCCTTGAGTGGAAGCGAGCATTTATAAAATATTTTATTTTGCAAAAAATAACGAATTCCCTTTTAATTTACATGAACACATTAATTGCTTCCTATTCTATATTTAATATAATATTGTTTTTTTACTTTTTAGTAAAAATCTTTACTTGTACAGCGGTGAGCAAAAAAGATTTCCTTGTGTTAGAAATACCGACCACGAAATTATAAAATTAATTGTCAGGAATATAGTGAGCGACGATACGCGCGAGCCTACTCCGGATAATCATTAAAAAAAGTCTTTACAGGGGTTTGCGCAGAGGTGTAATCTAGACTCATGAAGCTGATTTAGTTCGTTAACTGTCGAAGGGTCACGAACGAGTCGGTTACTAGGGGAAAGGTAGACCGCGTAATTTGAAAGTCTTCGCATGCAATTAACAAGCATCTGTAAAAAATAATTCATGAATAATAATATCTCTTAAAGTTATAATTAGTAATCATCTATGAAGTGTAAAACTTATTTCAGGAAGTATGTAAAAAGTGATCGTATTGCGTAATTATTATCGACAGGAAATAGGACGAAAATTTTCTACATTTGTCTTAAAATTTCGATATTGAGAGAAAAACTTAATTAAAATTTACATGAAGTGTAATTGTACTCTAAAGAAATTAGTTTTCGTAATAAAGGTTAGGCTAGCAAACGATAGAAGAGCAAAATATTTGAAGAAAAATAATAAATAATGTAGATATCAACAATACTACGGTAATCAAGCAATATTTTTGCAACAATGCCAGTGGCGTTAATCTAGACTACTTACGCAACAAGTCGTGTTACGTATACTTTTTTCCTACAAAACTGAACACTTCCAAATTTCGTAGCCTACCATCACTTCGACAGCGATTGGCAACTTTTCGCACTAAATGAAAGTTAATCAGCCTCATCAGGCTAGATTAGACCTCTGCGCAAACCCCTGTAAAGGTTTTCTTGCTCACCACTGTATACAAGCAAAGTGGTTATTATGGTACGTTGCGCATTCGTTAATTTGTCAGGTTCCAACTATTAATAGATTACGTAATATTTATTACGGAAAGAAAACCTTTATTTGAATGAAGATTTAAAGCGGAAGAGTAGTTTTTACGAAATCATGATTAGCATTTCTAAATTGTAGTAAATGATGTAGTAAAAAGTACTCATCCAAATCGTAAATTCACCAAAAACTGTAGGGAGAATACATTTAGTGCTCCTGTCAGCTAGATTGTAAATTTTCTCAGTATTTCCAAATGTGGAAAAATTCACATTGAGTTGTTACATTAAATGAAAACTTAATTTTAAGACATTCTCAGACATCTTCATTATATTAATAAGAGCAACTTTACTGCCAACATTGGTTTGAAATTTACATAACCATCATTAAGAAGCCATACCCCGAATTTTCCCATGTAATTCGCCCATAAGAGGGGGGTGTATACCGGGGCCTTAAAGGGCGAAGAGTACAATTATTTTTATTTGATATATATTGACGCAATAAGCTTAAGTTTAGTTAACTCTGAAGATGCAGCATAATAATTAGCAAAAATATACAATACTTGCAGCGAAGTAAAGAACGTTTGAACGCACGGTGAAACAACCAAGCGACAAAGTCGTTTTTACTATGTTTCGATTTTTGATCACAAGATGGCGTAACTGTACGAGCGAAATTCGCTCACCACGTTTCGCTCGCGCTCGCCAAAAAATGAAAAGAGCGCGCTCCGCTCGTTCGCTCGTGCCATGACGAGCGCGCTCGTTGCAGCTCTGGATTTTAACTACACATCGTAATGGCTTTTTAAATCCGTCTTCGTTAAGCTTGGCGTTGTCGACATACTTGCTTTCATAGTGTTGATAATTGTTGTTATCATTGTTCGTTAATAACAATGTATAAGCAATTTATAAAAATAATGTATATTTATAGTATATTACGCAGATATAGCGTAGACAAACTAAAAAAGTTTGCCGTGTACTGAATTGTCCGTGTATTGAATCAGCCAGTTCCCATGGCCTGGTCTCAGCTGTCAAGTGCCTCATGCGCCAGTCCCACTAGACAGCACTGAAGGCCTTGGGTAACTCAAGTTGAGTTGGATAAGGACAATCCAGATACTCCTGGGTCAAGGATCATGGATACAAGAGGCCTTTTCCAGCGAGGGAACAGTTGTGCGTGTGCGAGGAACTTTGTTTACGTTGTGCGTCGCTGGAACACAATTGTGCCGCACAGTTTCTGTTTTTGTTATCGTTTTGTGGGGCGTGTCGTGCCGGACCGCTGGAACGCTGTGTTCCGTGGATTGTGCGTACATTTTTGAAAACATTAGAGAAAATACAGTGAAAAATTATTCATACAAACCAGACATTTTTGGCATTATTTTATTTTAGTGGTTTACTGTCTTCTCTGACTAATTTTTAATGTTTATGGTTAAACAGATATGTCTAAATTGGTTAGCACTCATTGCTAGCAAAATAAATGAAGACTTTCGCTTGAAGAGCCTGATTTTATTGAAGACTCAGATTATGAGCTTAATTCAGTAACTTTGCAGTTACATGCCAGGTGATAACTATTGCGTCTCCATTCCACGTTTCAAATTCCTGAGGCGTTGACAATCGTGGAATCTGTGATTTTTGTCTGTAAATATGTATTGATTTACGTGTGAATTTATGGATCGGAAAATGAAAACAATAAAAAAATCAGTATAATTAAACCAAAGTTGGAATTTACTTTCTGTCTGCAAATGCACTTGAAACGTTACATTGTGATTGTTGCGCCCAAGAATTGTCGCATGAATAAAGACATTCTCTCGTGTATAGGAATTAATTATTTTAGAATAAATTAATCACATAGATAAACTGAAACCTGACATTTTAAAACAATTTTGTGTTTTCAACTATAAAAGACTGGGCTTAATTGTCTTTTTCAACCGGATACATTCTTCCACCACATCTCTTGGAGGATTTAATTTTATCTGTGTTCGAACTTTCTTTGGGTTCAATTTCATTGACATCAATTCACATGCAAAAATATTTAATCAAGAAATAAACCCCCTTTTAACTGTCCTTTACTTAATTTATGGAATCGACGTGTCCGAAATTATTAGGTAAGATGTGTATAATATACCACAATATTTCTGCTAAATGTAGCCCGAGAGTTTGCTATCGCTAACACGAATACATAAAGAAAACGGGTACAAATATACGACGCTAAGACTTGGGTACCACGACGTCGACAACCGTTATTCAAATAACCGCGCCAGCAAAAGGAGGATCAGAACCGGCGAACAAATTTTTTTCTGTTCCCTCGGTTCCTCGCACAACCAGAGGCACTGTGCGAGGAACAGTCGCTGGAACACAATTGTGCCGTACAAAAACCACGAACAGCGTCTCTGGAACAGCCTGTTCCTCGCACAACCGACGCACAGCACAACTGTTCCCTCGCTGGAAAAGGCCTAAGTTGCCTCAATAGGCTGTGTTTACGGTGCTTGTTTTCTCCTGTGACGCACGTCATTTACACCAATCAGCGCGCACGGCCGTAAGAAAAGAGGGAGAATACGAATAGTTTGCTCAGCGCACACCCCACGTAAAGTATATATCCACGTTTATCTTGATCCGTATAAGTAATCCTGAATTAATATTTCTATAAATATATTTAGTTCCATAAAAGACTTATTAATACACCATTCGCTTTTCGTTTATAAAAGTTTCGTATAAGTCATCCAGAATTAATAACTTTTAAAATATTTAGTTACATAAAAGAGCTTTTACTTCGTTTATAAAAGTTCCGTACTAATTTATTATTTGATTTCTTTTTCTTAATTTCTTCCTCCCTTCACTTGTGGGAGTTGACCCTTTTAACTCGATAAAACCTTCAACGTACATTTTTATTTTGGGTTGATACGCATATCTCCATTTGATTCCAATTAAGATTCTTACACGAACGAAACATTTACGACATTTACTTCATTTCGGCTCACATTTACGCCATGCGTGTTCCGAAAATGTGTTTTAAGTTTTGCCGCTGCTTTGGCCCATTCTTGAGAAGGTTCTATTAAGGCCTAGTAAGGTCTAGGCCTGAAGAAGCTGCGTGTGTTCAAAAACGGCGCGTTCAGACTAAATGAGCTACGTCATTTTCAGGCGGAGCTGAACGGCTTAATCCGACATGCTCCTCCTATTGTATCCATGAACCTTGCTCCTGGGTAGTGGACTCCCGAGCTTTATTGATGACGTCATGAACACAAGCACGTGCCCTTATAAATTGCACTGAACAAGCTCTAATCAAATGATGTCGTTTACAAATACAGGTTGCTTTCTATTCGATTTTTTTAAAAGTTTAATACAGAAAAATTACACGAACAAAATGGCTTTTATTATTATTAAGCCCATCACTTGACTAGTGTAGCAAATGACCGAATAAATGTATACTTTAATCGCATTAAGCATTAAAAACGATGGTTTCTGTTCGAATGGTGAACGACGACTGTATCTTTCTCTAAAGAATCAAGTTCCCAACAATGCAGAATACTCTCTCACTTTCTCGAGCCGAACAACAGTAGAAAAAGAGAAACATAAAAAACAGGGTGGGACGTATAAGGATCCAACGGGGTGGAAAACAAGGTGAGCGTAAAGCGAGGTGAACAAGGGAAAGGACTCGAGGTTGAGCTACGGCCAAGTCTCGGGGCCTCTCGCTACGCCATGTAAATTACTTCCTTCGAGGCACCAAGTGAATAAATTGAGTATCATTATAGGCTGCTACGTTATTTAAAAACAAATACAATGTTTTTAATTGACATGAGTTTACCCATATTTATACGAAATAAGTTCGCCAAAAAGTCAGTACATTATAATTCATGTAAATTTCAGAAAAACAGCCATGTAAGAAAAAAGAGCGGCTATAGCCTGTTTCGTACAAGTAACCAGAACAAGACACGCCTACTTCGGTGTGGGACGAGTGACAAAAATTTACTTGCATTTCGTTTAAAGAAAAAGATGTAGGCCTATAACCTGTGGAAGAGGAATTTTGAACATGTTAAACATAGTCTACGCTTACACATACCAAACGGTGTCATCGATTTCGCCAAAACTACTCAGTATTTCATTAAACAATCTCAACGGTAAAGTTATGTATTGTATGAAACATCGAGTTTTTCTCTAACAAATTTTTAGTCTATTTGTAAAATGCAATCAAATTTCAACTCTGTTTAAAAAAACATTTTTAAATATACGGCCTTCAGGTACAGTAAAATATTGTTCCTCTAACTTGTTGGCGAAAATGGAATTCAAATCCTTCGGATAGTTTGTATTTATCACCTAAATATTGTTTATAAATTATTTCCTGAAATTTCCTACGTGACAACTCCAAAACTAAATGTCAAATTTCAATTCTGTTTCCGGTAAATAAATACAGTACTTTTAAGTGGCTCTCCTGAACAGTGATGGGCGGATATGATCCAAAATGTGCTCAAAATCTGGTTTGGATCAAAAAATGGATCATTTGATCCGTGATCCGTGAGTATAAAATTCGGATCATGGATCATGATCCGTGATCCGAAATTTTGAAGCTCGGGTCATGATCCGTGATCCGAATTTTATACTCGCGGATAAATATCCGTGATACATGATCCGAATACACGGATCCCTATCCGAAAAGTTGATCCACGTTCACGGATCACGGATCATGATCCGAAAAGTTGGTCCGGGATCCGAAATTTGGATCGTGAACCGTCTCTCCTTAGGACGCAGCTGTTTGACATGTTTGTGGTCATGCATTCCTCGCTTTTATATTTAATAGGAGTTTTGAGTCAAAAGTTTTGCCTCAAAACTCCTATTAAATATAAAAGCGAGGAAGTGTGTCACACACCTCGCCTTTCGTAGCCTTTACCTACGCTAACCCGGGCCAACTGTGCCTAGACACGCCAGTGGCATGAGAGACCCTGCCCTCACAGTTCTTTTTGATACGGTATGCCAACTGTACAGTATTCGGCAAAAAAACGGGCCAAACAAACCGCCCTATGCTAACGTCCCACGTCGCTGTGAGGATTCCTTGTTGCGGGTCTAAAACGTTCGAAAGACGAAAAAGTGGGACACCGCTCGCGCAACTGCCGTGGCGGTAGGATAGGGAAGTTTGTTAGGCCCGTTTTTTTGCCGAGTACTGTACAGTATAGCTTGGACAGACAACAGATGATGATCAAACTGGCGGATACGGATCACGGATCATGACGCGAAACTTGGATCCGGATCACGGATCATGATTCGAGCTTGCAGGTCCGGATCACGGATCATGATCGAGCTTGAGAATTTCGGATCACGTATCACGGATCTTGATCCGAAACTTGTGATCCGGATCAACGATCATGATAGAAGATCTCGGGTTCGGATCACGGATCACGGATCATGATCTGTGCTTGAGAATTTCGGATCACGGATCTTGATCCGAAACTTGTGATCCGGATCAACGATCATGATAGAAGATCTCGGGTTCGGATCACGGATCACGGATCATGATCCGTGCTTGAGAATTTCGGATCACGGATGACGGATCATTATCCGAGCTTCAGAATTTCGCATCACGGATCACGGATCAAGATCCGAGCTTCAGAATTTCGGATCACGGATCATGATCCATGATCCGTGATCCGGATCAAATTTTGCCCATCTCTGCTCCTGAACCTTGCGATCAAATGTTTGGAATTGCTTTTTTGAAAATAAAAATGGGATTTGACTAGCTTTTTACAAATTGACTAAGAAACCTTTTGAAAAAGCTTGACGATTAGTATTAGATAATAAAATCCAAAACTTTACTGTTGAGATTTTTTAATGAAATACAGAGTAGTTTTGGCAAAATCACTGACGCCGTTTAACGCGTGATTCCCCTATACCATGCTTCGGTGCACCGTAGTCTTAAATTAGAATGGTAAGATTATTAAAAGTGCTGAACTGTTCGACCCCGTATCCAATGCTAAAACTTTTACGGGATTAACGGTTATTTATGTAGAATTTTAATGGCTTGCCCGCCCCTCCATCCACACTGTCATTTGCTATCAGTGTAAGTGAAACTTGTGTGCTGGATCGGTTGATGAACAAAACATTTATCTTCCCACAAGTTCATGTAGAAGACAAGTAGAAAAAAAGATGATTGTCTTTACTTTCTCACAACAAATTACTGTATAAAATATAAAACAGGAAAAAATATGGGTTTATTCTTTTCTTCATTATTAATTTGAGCTCGACATTTAGCTAAGTGTTGTGTTTTATTTGTCCTTGTGCATTCTTGTTTGATGAATTCTTTGGAATTGCCTTGTTTAACCTTGGAGGGTGTTGGGTTTCCTCACTCTTGTAGTAACCTGAGGTCATTGTTTTTGTCTATAAAGAGGGTCACTTTGTATGATAAAGTTAGTGTAGAAAATATACTCGTAAAAAGCATCTGTGCTTCTTGATACGGTCCCAAAGTTGGGGTATCAAGCTAGGTAAAGTCCCTAAGTTTTGGGACCCCAGTTAGTGAGGTTAAGTGGTGTTAATATTTTTTGGTCCTCCGAGTCGGATACCTTCGCCTAGAAAGTTCGTATCCACTAACTGATCGAGACATCATGGAAGCTGCTGGTGGTGGCTCTCAACCGCACCCCATTGCACTCCGTAAGGCCATCATCGGCAAAATTAGAGTTCGTGTGGAATTAGCCAAGCAAGCTAAGGAACTTCAAGACGCCACTACCGATCGCTCAGCAGTAAAAGTCGAAACCCTTTTGCCACAATTAACGAAACTTTTAAAAGATTATGAAAAGTCCCATAACCAGGTTGTTAAAGCTATGGACGACCAGACAGATTTGGAGGAGTACCAGTCTCACATTGAGAGTTTCAACAGCGACAATCGCATGTACGGAAACCTCCAGTCCGAAGCTTAACGTGCCCTTAGCTTACCTTCGTCTCCTGTAATCCCACTTCCAATTTCTCCGGGGTCCATTCCTGTTAGCCCTGCTACCTCTGCCCACCTTGCGAATCCTACTCCTGCCAGCCTTGCCACTCCTACCCCTGCCAGCCTTGCAGCTTCTACCCTTTCCGGCGTTTCCAACATAAAGATTCCTAAATTAGAACTCCAGCCGTTTGACGGAGATGTGTACCAATGGAAGACCTTCTGGGACACGTTCACGAAAACATTTCATGAAAACCCCAATCTTTCCCCTATTGCGAAATTTACGTATTTACGCTCTTACCTTCGCAATCAAGCTTAGTGCTCTTTCATCGCTGCCTCTTACGGATGAAAACTACAGTCATGCGGTAGAAATTCTTAAAACCAGGTTCGGAAGAGAAGATCTCATCATCTCTGCTCACATGAAGGGTTTATTAAAGTTGATCCCTGTTAAACAATCAACTGATGTCGGTCGAATGCGCAAATTCCTGGACGAATGCCAAGGTCATCTGAACGCTTTGGAAGGATTAAACGTACCTCGCAGTTCCTTTGACATGTTACTCCCTACGGCCTTACTCGACAAAATCCCTGATGACCTTGTCCTGGAATACAACCGCAAACATCAAGGACCTCTCTCCCTTGTCACTCTAATGAATTTCCTGCAGGTCGAAATTAAGAGTCGCGAAACACACCACATTCTTCGATCTCGCAAAACAACTGAGCCTGTGACGCGAAAACCTGCCATTCCGAGAATTCCGACTGTTTCCGCATTAATGACGACCAGCAAGCCGCCTGCCCATCGTGATCGCCACTGCCCCTTCTGCAACGCCAACCATAACGCAACCCAATGTCCTCAATCATTGGAAGAACGTACTACTTCTCTACGCAACAATGGATGCTGTTTCAACTGTTTGAAGACCGGGCACTTGGCACGGTCTTGCCCTACCGCACACCGAAGGTGCCTTAATTGTCATGGACGACACCACACGTCTATATGCAATCGAGATTCCACAGCTCGTAGCAGAGAACGCCCGTTACCAAACGCTGTCCCACCGTCGACTCCGCCATACCCTCCTCCTGGATCTTCAATGGCCTTATCAAATATGAACGAGTCCACGGAGGTTGTCCTACAGACAGCTACTGTGTATATCAAGGGCCCGAAGGGTGAAGAGTTAGTACGTTGTATCCTAGATGGGGGAAGCCAGAAATCTTATATTTCCCAAGCTCTTTCCCAGCGGCTTGGTCTCGTAGAAATTTGCCAGAATCAGTTACTTGTTTTTACGTTTGGAACGACAGTACCATCAAATACACAAGGCGCCTGTGTGTCCTTTCGACTTTCTGGATCTAGTACTCGTAACCAACGCCTGCGGCTACAAGCAACTGAAGTTCCTGTTATTTGCGCGACGCTACTTGCCGTTACCCCTGGACCATGGACCACCCAACTGCCCCGCAAATGCAAGCCGCTAGCTGACGAAATTACTAGCACCGCGGGGACCAGACCGATTGATCTGCTAATCGGTGCAGACCAATATTGGAAGATTGTGACGGACAAGGTGGAACGAATCCCTGGTGGATCCGTCGCTATAAGTAGCCGTATCGGTTGGTTACTTCATGGTCCTGTGCCCAAGTCGCCGAGTTCAACTCCCTTGACATCAGTTGCTCTATTCATTAACGCATCGCCAATTGCGCCGCCGACCCCAGCGATAGACTTGTCAGCCTTCTGGGAATTGGAGACGATGGGAATATCGCCTAATGAATTGCAAATTTGTTCTCACGATAATTCTCATTCGCAGATTAAGGAATCTTTGGCGTTTGACGGAGTTCGTTATTCTGTGGGTCTTCCTTGGAAGGATGTGCATCCTCCACTACTTAACAATTTTGAGTTGGCCAAGAACCGGTTGCAGTCTACCCTGAAGCGACTTCGCCGCAACCCAGAACTACTTGAAGACTATCAGCAGATAATCAAATCCTACGTGGAAAAGGATTACATCGAGCCCGTGATACTGCAGCCTAAGGACGTCGTACCGAAGCCTCTTCATTATCTCGCTCACCATCCGGTAGTACGAATGGACAAAACTACCACTAAGATCCGAATTGTTTTTGATGGGTCGGCTAGCGTTCCCGGAAGTACATTCATCAATGAATGCCTTAACGTCGGGCCTAATCTGACGCCCGAACTACTGGAAATATTGCTACGCTTTCGCACGACACCTTATCCCGTAGTCGGAGATCTTCAAGAAGCCTTTCCCCAGATTTGCGTTCGAGCCGCTGATCGAGACTGGCTGAGGTTCCTGTGGACTACGGAATCCAATAACCCTGACACGGCGCTAGCTGCTTTCCGTTGGAAAAGGGTACCGTTCGGCCTCACCTGTAGCCCGGCGCTGCTCGCGGTTACCCTTCACCATCATTTCGATTGTTGCGAACCCACTTTTCCCCGAACTGTTGCCCTTCTTAGATTCAATATGTATGTAGATGACACTTTTCTCGGCGGTGATACTATTGAAGAAGCCCTAGAGGTTGCAGTAGAAGCGAAGGAGATTTTCAAACGAGCTGGGATGAATTTGCGCAAATTGACGTTCTGCGACCCCCAATTGCGCTCTCTTTTGGCGACTAAGTTGGGAGAATCTACGGATGAACCCTCAGTAAGAAATTTGTCACCCGATTTTCCAGGAAAGGTACTTGGCCTTCATTGGAGTTTAAAGGACGATGCCTTTTTCTTTGATTCTAATTCTTTTGTGGAACACTTAGAAAAGTCCCCTTTTCCGTACTCAAAACGAACTGTTCTGAAGTTAATTTCAAGACTTTACGACCCTTTAGGTCTCATCAGTCCCACCACTTTCTTAGCGAAAAGCTTAATGCAAAAATTAGGGTTAGCAGGTATAGACTGGGATTGTGCTGTTCCGCTAAGTTTAGCTCAGGAGTTGCAAGATTGGACCCATGACTTACTAGCTCTAAAGACTCATTTGATCCCTAGGTTTTACGGGAAACCTTTGGGCAGTTCTCAGATTCATGTTTTTTGCGATGCTAGTGAAAAGGGTTAAGCCACGTTTCACTTCACACTGAAATTAACGAAGTAGTTCAAGTAAACCTTCTTACTAGCAAAACTCGAATCGCTCCATTAAAACGCGTTTCTATTCCCCGCTTGGAGCTACTTGGCGCTGTCCTCTCTGCCCGCCTTAGTTTGTACCTTCGGAAAGCCTTTTTG
Source organism: Triops cancriformis (assembly GCA_020615345.1). NCBI lineage: Eukaryota > Metazoa > Arthropoda > Branchiopoda > Notostraca > Triopsidae > Triops > Triops cancriformis. The sequence goes on from JAHZNP010001224.1 coordinate 20,183, forward strand.
CCCATAATTTCCACTGAGCTCTCTTTTATATTTTGGATTGATTCGAAGGTTGCGTTAGAATGGATTAGAGGGCCTTCCTACAAATGGAAGCCTTTTGTAGCTAACCGAGTTCAGGAAATTCAGGAGAAGACTCTCCCAGCTTTGTGGAAGTATTGTCCGGCAAAGATAACCCTGCAGATGTTGCCTCACGGGGGGAGTTGGCTTCCAAATTGGCCATTAATTCGTTATGGTGGAAGGGACCTGCTTGGTTGTCGCAGTCAGAGTCTAACTGGCCGTCTTTGGACGCGACACATCTTGATTTGTCATCTTTAGTCAATTCTGAAGCTAAAAAAGTTACTTTTGCTGGTGCTACCTTAACCTCTGAATCCATTGCTTTTTCTTCAGTACTTCCTATTGAACGTATTAGCTCATTCTCACGGTTAGTTCGGACCACTGCTTGGATCTATCGTTTTCTATTTAATGCTAGGCATCCAAACCCCGAAAAGCGAAAGGGTTGCCTTACGACTTCTGAGCTAAACGAAGCTGAAATTGTTCTGTGTTAGGCAGGTTCAAGCAGAAGCTTTTTCTGAAGAGTTGGATGATCTCAGCAAGAATTCCCTTGTTTCTCGGACATCACCTTTGTTTCCTCTCCGCCCAGTATTATGCCCTCAGACTAAACTTTTAATCGTTGCAAGTCGACTGCGGTTATCCGTGAACGAAGATTTTAACACATCCCCGATCAGTTTGCCTACGTACCACAGATTTACGACCCTTGTTATTCGTTATCATCATCTAAGAAATTGCCACGCAGGTCCACGCGACACCCTAGTTTCAGTAAGATCTAAATACTGGATAATTCATGGCAAAAGAATAACTGCGTCCGTTCTACTCACCTGCACCGTTTGTAATCGTTTCAATGCGTTGCCTTTGAATGAGCCGACCGCGCCACTACCTGTAGACCGTACCAAACCGGCAGCCCCATTCCAAGTTTGCGGGATTGATTTCGCTGGGCCCGTGTTCCTCAAGCTTGGTGCTGCACTGACTAAGTCTTACATCTGTTTATTTACTTGCGCTGTCACCAGGGCTATTCACCTTGAGCTAGTTAGTGACCTAAGCACCCCTGTGTTCATTATGGCGCTGCGACGCTTTATTTCCCGTCGAGGAATTCCGTCCACCATTTACTCAGATAATGCCACCACCTTTAAGCGCGCTCACCGTGACCTACAAGAGCTACAACGCTGCGTTCGAAATGCCAAGGTACAGGACTTTTCGAGTCAATTTAGAATCACTTGGAAATTCATCGCAGAGCGCGCTCCACGGTGGGGAGGTTTTTATGAAAGATTAGTTCGTAGTGTAAACTTGCATTAAAAAAGGTATTGGGTCGAACTCATTTAAATTTTGAAGAATTTCAAACGGTTTTAACTGAAGTTGAAGCTACTGTAAATTCCCACCCTTTGACGCATTTGTACGACGACCCTGAAGATCTGGAGCCCCTTTCCCCAAGCCACTTTTTAATTGGTCAGCGCTTGAATGTTTTGCCCCCTTTGTGTCCCTCTGTTCATCCCACTAACTCATCTGCGGCTGAGCTATCACGTAGAGCTCGTCATCGTGAAAAACTTTCCGAACATTTTTGGCGAAGGTGGTTGAAGGAATACCTTCCGGAATTGTGGAAAACGCCTGGCCATATGTCCCGTGTGAAATCTGCCAATTTGGGAGATCTGGTTGTTGTCCAGGAAGAAAATCAACGTCGTCAAAATTGGAAATTAGGACGTGTACTACAGCTTTTTCCTGGGCGCGATGGCCATACTCGTGCTGTTTCCGTAAAAACCAAGGATGGAGTTTTTACGCGCCCCATCAATCGCCTTTTCCCGATAGAAACAAATGTTTGGTAATTTCATTCCAAAAGGGGGGAGGATGTTGTGTTTTATTTGTCCTTGTGCATTCTTGTTTGATGAATTCTTTGGAATTGCCTTGTTTAACCTTGGAGGGTGTTGGGTTTTCTCATTCTTGTAGTAACCTGAGGTCATTGTTTTTGTCTATAAAGAGGGTCACTTTGTATGATAAAGTTAGTGTAGAAAATATACTCGTAAAAAGCATCTGTGCTTCTTGATACGGTCCCAAAGTTGGGGTATCAAGCTAGGTAAAGTCCCTACGTTTTGGGACCCCAGTTAGTGAGGTTAAGTGTTGTGAATACTAAGCTTGACACTGTTTGCACAAATGACGAACGCAAAATCGAAGCGTGAAGATTGCAAAAATAAAGAATAGTTTAGTAAAATATAAAAAACAACAGCAGCCTTTAATACCTCCTTGAATACCTCCTTGAATACCTATTTCTTTTTTAGCAATTTAGCAAGTACAGCAATTGAAACCTATGTCTGTTTCTTTCCAAGATGATTTAACACATCCACTCGTTGAGCTAGAGACAAACTTGTGTTCTTTCCTTCTGACATGTTTGCTATATACAGTTGAACCCACTTAATTTCATATCGTATAATTTCATAAACCGCCTAAATTCATACTGAACATACGGTCCCGTTTTACTCCCATTTAATTCTATAGAGAGAGAAGTCGTTTTATTTCATTTTTTTTCAACAACGGAGTGAGCAATGCTCGTTTCCGTCTCTGTATTAATTTCGCTCATTTTTTAAATCTCCAATTTACATTAGCTATGAACAAAGAGAATGTAGTAGTTCAGTGTGGTGGGTTTTTACATGAACACGACAGATGGTATCACAAAATCAAGGGCGCTCTTGGTGAGGCGCTCTTTTTAACATTAAAATGTTTCTAACGAAATCAACTACAAATCAAATCAAGCGTTGGTCTGCTGGAGTATTTTAAGCGCTGAATTAGCGAAATCTGCGACAGATGGGTAGGTTTTTGAGTTGGTTAAAAATACTTCAGGTTTGAAGTGGAGTTTGTTTTTGCTTAATGTTCTTAGTAGTATGGCTCTGTTTTTGTTGAGTAAAGGGCATTGGAAGAAAACGTGAGTAAGAGATTGATAGTTTCGGCTTGCACATGGACAAAGTTTGTCGTTAGCTCTTTTAATTCGATGTAAAGTACGATTTCGTGGGGAAGTGGGCCGTCCTTAGCTTTATAAGGGTCGATATAATTTTTCTTGTATGGATGGATTTGCAAATGGGTTTACAGGAAGGGAACACATGCAGGTCTCGAAGGATTGAAGGAGAGGAAGTCCATTTTTCTAGCCATTTTTTCATAATAATAAATTTTATGGATTTTTTTATGTCGTCTCTTG
>JAHZNP010001225.1:0-23383 GCA_020615345.1 Triops cancriformis
CAGGTACAGCCCGTCTTGGGCAGGTCGGTCCATGCTGAAAGAGATCCGGGCTGTTATGCTGATGCCCAGCCTTCCCTTTAGGAAAGAACTCGCTCCAACAAGGGAAATAGGTGGTTTTCGCATAACTTTCCCATCCCCTGGGTAAATGCTTTGGCGGCTGTTCTCTGGGCGCTCCCCGAAGTATTGCTAGCGAGGACAGATTTTGCCAGAGCACAGATTTTGCCCTTGCCATTTGAAAGCTTACATGGAAAGATTTTTTCTGTCACTATTGTACAGTGCTCCACATAAAACGACGTAAACAAACCGTCGGGTGCCTAACGGCCTTGCAGTTGCGCGAGCCGTGTCCCTCTTTTACGTCTTCCAAACGTTTGTGACCCGCAACAACGCTTCCATCCAATGGCGTGTAGGGCTGGCAAAAACTCGACTCACTGTCTCCTGAGTCGAGTCGAGTCTCTAGTCTGTTCACTTTGAGTCGAGTCTGTACCTCATCAGTCTAGGTGCAGAGAAAGCATATACGGGTGCAGAGAAAGCACGGCGATACTCAGATAAATAACTTTCTCTTCAAAGACTTTATACATGAATAGAGCTTTCCCTTTCTCTCCTTTCTTACTTTTCCCTGCTTCCTGCTTTCGCTAATCTCTCGTGTTGACGGTCAAGCCTCCCTTTTTCCGGATTCATGCGAGTCGACTCTTATTCGAGTCTTATTCGAATAAGAGTCGACTCGAGTGCGAGTCTCTTGTCCGAGTCTTATTCGAAGTCGAGTCGTTTCCGAGTCCGGTCACTCCGAGTCGAGTCGAGTCCGAGTCGGCTCTCATCCGAGTCGAGTCTGACCTCGACTCCACTCGACTCGACTCGAGTCGAGTGTTTTGCCAGCACTAATGGCGTGGGACGTTAGCAATAGGGCGCATTCCGAAGTACAGTTCTGGTTGCGCTCGTAGGCTGCGCTACAGGGAAGCCGCCATGGCGTTCACCATGTAGGAATTAAATAAATAAGGAACAGTTGCTGGTTCAATGGTTCGTTATTGACAGCGTTTCCCGATCACAGTTGTCTGTATCACCAAATATCCAAAAAACATACCAGCGAAAATACATCAAAGCTTTCAAAACGTTGGCGTGACAACAACAATGCGTAACGTATTACGCGTTAAGATACATTGACAGAAATTTTAAGATGGCATACAGAAGATTCTTGTTACATTTGACTAGCTCGAGAAGTTCGACCGCACAAGAAACTGCAGTAGGCAATTTGTCTACTAAACACTGCACGAAACTTTGTGCTACTTCGGCTTTCTTGTTGGGAGTCAGACTGTTCCATATGGTAACGAGACCCGAGAATTTATTTTCAAGCAACCCGTAGCTTAAGACACCACCCAAGCTGGCTCCTAATTCATTAGTTACTGGTTACGAACATTCGTGGTAATGCCGTCTAAAACCTACCGGCGATTAATCCGCGAGGTCCAAGCAGGAAAGCACCAAGGAGCGTACCAATAGCAGTGATGGCAGTGCCTTGTACGGACATCTGGACTGTTCTTCGAATCTTTTCGTCCTGGAAAAGGCTGTCCAGAAACTGCAAAGCCTCTTTGATGGGCATCTATTTTAAGGTGCCTTTGATTAATTCCAAACATAACATACCTCAGACAACGTGCAATATATCGCGTTTTACTTACAATCACTTTCTCTAAAAACGCACCCGAAAAACGTTTTGATAAACTCATGATTTTTGCGCAACTCTCCAACACGGTAATCGTAAACAAACGACGACAGGAACGTGAATGCAGTTTTCATACGGTCTACCGAAGTAGATCTGCCAAGCCGCTCTCCATGAGCGCGAACTTACTGCGACTCAATTTTGCGGTCACGCGCAAAACGAATTCGTTGGCGAGTGGTTCACGAAAACCCCTTTACTCTGTGCTTACCCGCCAGGCAGAACATTCGAGATCGCGTACGCGTAAATGGAGGCCTGTGCCAGAACGAGCGTGGGAGAGAGGCAGGAACATTGGGAGAGAGGGTTAGGACCGCGGCATGGGAATGCGAAAGCATGGCAACGTCGTGAAGCGAACCCAAATCTGGCAACGTTTAATTATTGACATTGGATAGTTTGCCTTGGCAATGTTGGCGTGCCACTGTGGTCGCAGTTTTGATTCTCAGTATTTGACGGTAATTTCCCGTTCATTCTTTTCAGTTTCACGCCAGATAATTGTCTTATTTTACACGATCTGGCTTGGTATTAAACTTTCTTTGTTTATTTATTTTTCCCCGCACCAGAATCTCGGGTCACAGGGTTACTTTTGCTTGTGTTGGTTTTGTGTGCCCTCTTGAGTTTCGTTTATTTTCCCCTGTCGGTTGCCCAATTTTGCTTTCAAGCGGCTTTATCTCAGACAAAAATCCTCAGCACTGCAAAAATATCCAAAAAATCTGTAACGACTTCAAAACAAAAAGTCCTTATCACTTGTTTTAATCGTGTTTTTGTACCCAATCATTTTATAGGCATTTGCCATGCAAGCAGCAAAAGCCAGTTTAGTTCGCCAAACAAATCAAAGCTCTACAGCATCAACGGGGCCAAGAAATTGCCATTTTGCGCCCTTTCCTTGTAGTCATGACGCCGTTGAAGGATTTCGCTATTGTATTTATCATATCCTAGAGGACAAAAATGCACCCTACAAACCTTGCACGTTCAACTACCCTAATACTACCAAAACGTGTACTAACGCTGTTCGCAAAGGGGAGCGAAAAGATGGGTAAATATCCTCTCACAGCAATCTTCCCTTTTATAATTCGTAAATAAGATCTTCGAGGGCTGATCTAGCGACTAATTGCATTCTTGTCAAACAGTTTGTGTCTAGAACACGCCAAACTTCACATGCTTCATCGGATGCGCTCCTGTTGCAAGAAGCGACCGCCTGAATCGGCTGAGACGTACATAAACGAATTGCAGCATCACGTTTCGGTCGACGGAAATCCGCCAGCTTTTGACCTCGACAGTAATTCTATCCCTACTTATTAAAAAATGCCCTGAAAGCTTCAATTGCTTTCTTGCTAGATCCTAAACCGTATTTAGCTCGTACACGAAACACAAAACTTGTTGAGTATGCCAGTGAATCGGATAGCGATGCGGAATACTTCACTGTGGACCAAACTTGGAAAGGAGACTTGGAATCAGAGCCTGAGAGTATAGATAGCGACATAGAAGATCCTTTACGGTAATAGAGGAAGTTACTCCACACAAACATTACTTAGTTTTTGCAATTTCTGGGCGCTAAAGACACGCGGGAGTGTATACAGCCGAAGAAGTGGCGTCGATAACACGCGAAAAGCTGATGCGGTTGCAATCTCTGTATGTAGAACAGTGTAAGCGTCTCCAGGTCCAGCTCAAAGACTCAAAACGAAAGTTTACCCTCGCAGCCAGGAAGGAAAGAGAAACGCTAGGTAAAAGAATGAAAGAAAGAAAATAATAACAAAAAATAAAGAAGGAAAATAATGCTTAAAATAATTATGAAAAGTAATGCTGAAAAAAAATAATTAAGAAAAATAATACTTGACTTCTTCGAAAGACTGTCAAAATTGGAAAAAAAACTTATATGCATTACAGGTAACGAGCTTTACTCCCACCGTTACTGAAAAAGAAAGAAATATATACTTAAAAATAATTAAGAATATTATTAGAGAATAAACCATGAAAATAATTAAAAATTAAAATAATTATGTATTCGGCAGGACCTTTGCCATTGGCTGGTGAAACGCCAGCTGACCGAAAAGCGTTGCAGAAATTGCGAGCCATGCAAAGATACCATAAGCATTGGGGCAGAGAAGCGCTGTTGCATCGCCAAGTGCAAGAAAAACGCCTGCAAGCTTTGGAAGGCGCCAATTTCAAACCGACTATTGAACCCAAGTGCGTCCACGTAACCGAAGGCTTCAAATGCACGAATGTGGTTATGCCTTTGTCTCGTTATTGTGCCAAACATATCCTCCAGGTAAAATATATTTGTAAAAGTCTTACTTTTCTTCTATTTATTTTTTTCGTAAAGAGGATAAAGGAACACGAAGTTTTAATCCACTCCATCGCGAGTGAACGTAAAATAGCATAATTCTACAGCTCGACACTAGGCGATAGCTTGCGTTTGTTTTCACTAAAATAATAAATAAATAAATTACCCTGCATACCCATTCTTTTCTGTGTATTGACTTTATGGAAGAGATGGGAACATTTCGTCGACAGATTTCTTTAGTTCCTTCTTACATATTTAATCTTTCTGCGTATTTTTCAGTTAATTTTGCGGATCCATTAAGATCAAAATCTTTGATTAACACTCGACACGGTTCTGTTATTATTAAATACTAAAACGTGAGGAATAGCCGCAATTCAGATTTTTTTAGAGAAAAAAAAACAACTACAATAAATTACTTTTCATAGAAGAACTACAATTCTTTAGCTAATGCGTTGTGGGTTTTCGTAGGATCGAAATCAGAATTTGTTCCGCAAATGTGGCGCTGTGATCCATCCTGGTGACGAGGAATGTGGCGACCCGGTGCCTAACCTCTCAGATTACCTCCGTTGTGTGCTGCACCGCAATTTGCTCCCTGTCCCAGACCTAAACTCACTGGTAACATGCTTTTACCTTGGAAACTCTTTATCGTGTAGGGACTCTAGTAAAAAAAATCTCATTTGCAGGAAACAATTCCAGTTGCCCCTCCTTCGCCGGAGATTCAGGTCGACGACGAAGTTCCTTCTCCGCCTGCGATTAAAATAAAAGAAGAAAGTCTTAAAGAAAGCCAAGTGGCGCAAGAGCCAGAGCTTGAAACCGATATAAACCCTGAGGAACTTTCCACCAGCGCGGATACGGGAGACGCGGTTGCGGCCAGCGTCGACATTAAAGAGGAAGTTTTGGTTACACAATAGTGGTTCACCTTTTTTAATACTTATTTTTGTTTCTTTTTTGGACGCAATAAAAAGGATATAGTTGTATTTAACACAGCATTTTTTTACAACCAAATGATACACGAAAAAATTAATTACAGTTTCCAAGGGCACTTTTCACGTGAGTTTGGGTGAGACGTAGGGACAAGAAACCAGTGTTATTCGTTGTCGTGGCCCCGGTGCATCATGTACGGGTGCACTAACGCCATTTTGGCTGAGATACGTTTGGCAGGGTCATAGGTCATCAGTTGCTGTAATCAAACGTGACGAAAATAAGTTACTGACAGAAATTAACTATTATTGGACGTCTTAATCAGTGTTGTGTAATTATTACAAGTAATGGTAATTTGTAATGCCAATTACTTTTCTTAAAGCAACTGTAATGTACTCGTTACATTTTTCGTTCAGTTGAAATGTAATGTAATGTACTCATTACATTTTACTTTATCGAAAATTGTAATGTAATTTACTAGTAAATTTAAAAAGGCCAAATAACGTTACAATTACAATTACTTTGGTATGTTAGAGGAAAAGTAGAAAACCTGTAAAGAAAGGGGGAAGGGAAGAAGTTGTGCTTTGGAACTTCGCTGCTTTAGATCGAGTAAATGGTGTTGTGAAGGGAGGGGGAGTGACGGGTCGGCCAAGAGAATTTTTTGCAAGTAGTGAGCTACGGAAAGGCAAACCTTATCGTTGACCTCTGTTTCAGCTGCGTTATTCTTTCTTTACCCGTTTCTTCGCGTAGGGAAGGGGAGACAGTTTTGTTAGGGGTTGAAGAAAAGTATACGCAAAACTTAGTATTTTCGGATGTGTTACCCAAACCAGACGTGTGTTGGTAACAAGTAACACTTTGAACGAAAGGTATACGCGTTAAAAATTTAGAAAATTGGAATAGTTTTCAACGTAAAAAAACACATTTTTACCGAAAGTAATGGCAAAGTAATGCATTACTTTACAAATGTAATTGTAATATGACGATTATTTTCGTTATTCAAGTGTAATTGTAATGTTAATAGTAAACTTTAAATAAAAAGTATTGTAATGTAATATTCATTTTTTAAAAAATTACACAACACTGGTCTTAATACGTGTTACGATTGGGCAGTACGCTTTTCTCCATCAAGACGGCTTAAAACGTAAGAAATCAAATAGTTCCGTACAAAATATATACATAGAACTCAATCCTGTATTTTTGGTCTTTCCTACTTTGCAGTGTTAAGTTGTTTATTTAGTATGAGAATTCGTCATAAAATTATCAGTTGATAGAGAAATTTGTGTTACTATTTACAGTAGAACTCCGATTTTGTCAACCAATTAGAACCATGTTTTCTTATTTTGTGTCATTTTTAGTATTCTAGCATTATTATTTGCTTTCTTTACGGAAAAAGAAATACGTATTTTTGAACTTCAGGACATTATCATGATTACGTCGTAAAGTAAATAAATAATATGCATTTTATACTAGAACTAACTCGACAGGGGGAAAAAAATCTCAGAAATTTGGGTTACTATATAAACTTAAAACGCCGATTTTCTCAACCAGTCGAGACAATGTGCTACTCAACAACTTGAATAGTCGAGAAAATCGGATACACCATATTATGCAGCATTAGGAATGTCAGAAAACTCCAAATAGGGCGTATCTACTGTTCATGATAAAGTTACATTTATGCCCGCTAAGAATTCATTTCGGTTATCTTTATGGGACTATCTTGAGCTGAACTCGCCAAACCTGTAAGAAGTTTTAATTCTGAACCAAGCCAAGCTTAAAATATCACCAGCGTCAGAAAAAAAGATACGTCACATCGTTTGACAGAATCGAGCTTGCGGAATTTTTCGCCTGATTTAGGCGAAATTTTGACTTTGAAGAAAATGAGAAAGTGAAACTGGAATATTTCCAATGCAGAACAAATACCACTAATGCAGCTGATTTGGAATTACTCAAAAATAGTAATTTTTAAATTACTATTTTATCTTATTAGTACTATCTAATTTAGTAGCAAATTAAACTTTTCACATCGCTTGAGAACACTTTTCGCTACATTAAGACAATTTCCTTTTTTTTATCTACAGTCATCTTACCAAGAGAAAGTCCAACTGTTCCAGAGTAATGCCAGGAATGACTTCAGACAGATCACTAGTATTCCAACGTGGGAAAGTAGGCTTGTAATCCGGTAACTGGGACACGCCTGGCCAGATCTTTTCATCTGGCGTGCCCAACGTTCGAAAAATTCTGAAAAGCTGATCAATCTCTGAATCTCCAGGAAAAAAGGCGCGGTTTTTCAACTAGAAAAAGAGAAAATCCCACACTATTTCTTCCTGACAGTCCCAAATGCATGAAATGCCTCGTGAAAACGTTACCATTTCCGCAAAGATGCAACCAGCACTCCAAACGTCAACTGCCGTGGAATAAAACTTGGTTCCCAGCAAAATCTCAGGGGCTTTGTACCATAAGGTGACCACTTCATGCGTGTACGACCGTAAAGGGATACCAAAGGCTCGGGCCAAACCGAAATCGGCCAATTTGAGTATGCCGGCTTCATTCACCAAAATATTCTGCGGTTTCAAATCCCGATGCATGATCCGGTGCAAGTGGCAATATGCTAAACCTTCCAATAACTGCCTCATATAACTCTGAAACACAAAAAAAGCAAACAAATATTAAATACAAACAGACCGGACACGAATCAAAGCCCGAAAAGCAAAAAAAAAAATAATAATAAAAAACCTTAAAAATAGAGATAATATAATAGAACGAACACGAAGAGAAAGACAAAAGAACTGGAAGAAGAAGCGAAGAAGATGAAGAAAAAGACAAAGAAGGAAGAATTTTCGGAAACGATGACATTTTTACCACCGAAAACAAAAGAAATACGCTACAAGAATGTCTGAACAAAGTAAACGGGTACTTTTAAAGTGTTAATTTTACTCGGATCTTAGAAGGAGGGAGTAAGGTATCGGATTCAAGGCACGTATCAAAGACTCGCTTCAGATCTTGGTTCATGTACTCGAAAACGAGGTAGAGTTTGTTTTCTGCATGGGCTACGTCCAACAACCGCACGATATTAGGATGATCCAATTCCTTCAGAAGGGAAATCTCACGAATGGCGGTACTGGGAACGCCCTCTGAGTCTCTGTCAAATACAATCGAAAACAATCATCAACGAACGAACTTCGTTTTCATCATGCGTTCAATATCTGCAATTTTTCATCCATGTAATGCTTTTAGAAAACCACACGTCTTGCCAAGTATCACGCTACAGTACAGAGACGTATTACACAACAATGAAATCAAAGACACCGGGACAGCTAAGAGATCTACGCTGCCCCAGGCTTCTTCAGCAATACCCAACAGTGAAAGTTGACAGTACTTCCCAATGCTCATTTCAACAATCAAATTCTAAGTACCCTTTGGGTTAGCTCTGCTACCCTACTCTTGTCTTAATCGATTCCATCATTCCGTCCTGTAAAATAATGATTTAGGACTGATTAAAAGCTAGAAATAGGAGGCGTTAGAGGACATCAGGTAAGCTGAATCCTGTGGTGCTACCTTCAGTCGGAAAGCAAGCTTGATGTACAGTACAGTACGGCCGTGCGAAGCTGGTACCCACCGCAAGATTCAGTTTAACTCAACATCCAAAAGCAAACAAGGTTTCTAAGCGCGTAAAGCCTTTCCTCTAACCAGATACGGTTCATCGAAACTTGCTATTGAAGTTAAGCCATTGAAAGGAGCCCAAACACACGAGAACATTCTGGGTGGACTACGTTGTCTAGAAGTCTAGGTAACACTCACTGTGATACGACTCACAAGAACACAACCACATACCACAGCAAGTGTTCCTTGAGCTCCAGAGAGCAAACCGCGTGGGGATTATCAACTAGTAGCGCAAAGATTAATCTAAATGAAAGAGCTAAGCCCAGATATGAAAAGGGAAAGTTACTGACACTATTCGAAAATACTTACGCGTCAAGCCGAATTTTCTTGAGAGCAACCATGCGGCTGGTGCCTTTGAGTTTCGCTTTGTACACAACGCCATACGTTCCTTCTCCGATCTTTTCGATCTTGTCAAATTTTTCCATCTTGGCAAGCGCGACACATCTATAGCAAAGAGCCCAAAAGGCAACAACGAACTCCAACAGGCGTTACCCAAACCGAGAATGGTGGTCAAGAGCGTGGTCAACAATGAATCCGCTCTTCCAGCTATGTCGACAATGCAGGACAGGAAGCGTTGGCATGACAATCCCCGTCTCCGTTGTGTACTTCGCGCGCTCGATCGTCATTGGTTCCTGGATTTTTAACCGTTTCAAATTGTTAAGGAATTTTAGCCCCCAACAGTCTCCTTAGCTTGGAAAAACTGTTTTAATGAATGCTCTATGTTCCTTATCGTCCAAACAGATGAATGATCTCAATACAAATTGAAATTCCTAGTAATATAGGGGAAACAGAAATTGCGAGAATTGCGCAAAGCGCGAAATCTGAAAAGTGGCGCCGTAACCGTAATATGCGATGTTGCGTGTTGATACATAATTAATTACAAAAGGCATGGAAGGGAAAAGTCGATTATTACAAAGATGTTATTACAAAGATTACGATAACGCATAATCAAATTAACTTTAAAATTTTGAGAGCGCAAAACTGTTTGTTTACGTTATTTTAAATCAGCTGATTAGAACTAGTTTTTTGTTGACTTACTTTTGCATAACTGATCAGGTATTGTGTTTCTGGACTTTTTTTCTATATTCGTGCGTCTATTTCCAATTATAATGTTGAGGATTAGTGCTAATGGCATGAGAGGTACGAAGTGGCCTAAGATAATTAATAAAATGTTCCACAACTTCAATTTAACAACAATGAAAGGTATGTCTTATTTTCTTTTTTCTTTTTTTAAGAAATACATCTGCAAAGAACGTTGCATTTTCACACTGTACGTATTCCTTATAAAACCTTACAACTCGCTCAGTTGAGAAAAGTTGCGATGTTTGCAAGTGCAAGTTTGGACCCTCAAAAGATGACGTCACATGAATGATGAATCATTCCTGACTGACGGATCGCACGATTATGATCATCGTATCAAAAAGGTGTAGCTTCCTTGCCATAGACTGAAAGTTTGCTGCAAAAGAGTAATTCGCACTCAAAGGAGCCGCTGTGGTGTAGTCACGTCCCTAGCCCGCCCCTTTTCTCGCCACCCACCGCGCTTATTGATGCGTGCATGCGTGCTAAGCCGTGTGCGTGTTGCCACGTGTACAGTACAGCACCGTCCGTTACTAGTCAAGCTCCTCCTACATTGCATCAGATACGGAAGCTGCTTCGTAATCCGCTAACTAACGACTTAAATCCGCTACTTCCTCGCATTCTTCCGCATTTCCGCATCCCAATCCGCTCAAGCGGATCTTGGCGGATTTTCTTCCTTCGCATTCACAGCGCGCTTTCATTATACGAAATTTTACCAGAGTTCTCAACTTGCCCTTCGTCCTTACAGTATATATTGAATAATCCCTTTTTCGCAATCGGTGAAAGAGGGAAAAAACGAAAGCGAAAAAAAGAACGGAAATTCTTGAACCTATTTGCGGTCCACAACCCGTCGCTCCCGCGAATTATAAAATAGCTCCATTCTCAAACCTTCAAACTCATAAAAAGTATAAATTAAGGAAGAACTTTTCTGCTGGCTTGCCATATCTTCCCCCTTTCTGTTTTTTTTCATCCTTTATGCAAATTGAGACGTATGTGTCCAAGCCCGAACAGAACATCCTAGCTTCACCAGCCAAATAAAAAAAAGATTCATGGATTCATTGTTTGCCGTTTTCTTTCATTGTTGACCCGACTGAACCTCTGGAAACCAAGAAAGCCAAGTTCAAGACCACATGCTAATTCATTTGCATGAGACATTAAAAGCCTTGTGACGTCACAGTCGCTGGCAGGGCTCAGCATTCCGTCTTGCGCACTGATAGGGAAAAAGGCGAAAATCCGCCCAGTCGAGCCCGGCCCGGGGCTAAGCTTAGGTCGTAGCGTCGGCTGGCCAGGGTCAGGCTCGGTTCTTACTGCGTTGCGCTAGGCGCCATTGTGTATCGCTCCGTGATTTTCGTGTATTTCTCTAGGATTTCCAAGTGTTTTTGACGTGCAAACCTCTTTTTCGCATTTCGCAGTGTAAGTTATCCCCTAAATGTTATTTACCGCCAGGTTTCTTTGATTAACGTCGGTGCAAAGTGACGAAAATTACAGGGTGTGTTCGGCTCTTTGCGCTAACCCGCCATGACAACTCCTGTCATCCAAGCCGCGCTAAACCGGCGCGCTACTCTCCTGTAAAGCTCTTTGTTTCCCACGCTTGATACGTTCACCACTTTCCTTGAGGAGTGGAACCGGACTAAACTAGCTCGTTTTCGTCACGTGTATTAGGGTACCTGCGCGAGTGGCAAAGATTTCTCGTCCAAGAGTTGGTCCTTGCCACATTTTACGTTGGTCAATTCATTTTCCCATGGCCTGAGATTCTTACCTACAGAAACATTGGGAACTCGCGTCAAACCGTGCCAAATCCCTAAACACCGCACTTTCTGGGTTCCTCGTGACGTAACAATTCAGACCGAAAGATCCAAGGTGGTTGACTTCGAGATTAAGCTGATGACTCAAGACGGCGATAGTCGCTTTCAAGATTAACCAAGAGTTTTCTAAAATCTCCTGTACAAGAATTAGATTAAACTAATCGTTTATTTTCATTCTTACAGATAAACCGTGGCAAGTGGGTCCAAATTGTACGCCGAAGAACGAAAATCGGAAGAAGAAACCCAAGAAGGAGAGGATAAGTGGGGGAGAATTACGTGGCAATACCAAACCCTTTTTTTTGATAAAATCATCAATTAGCGTCCCCGGAAGCTTTGGTAGCCATGCGCGATCTCGTCTTGGTTCCTGAACGAGTCCAGACGTGTCATTAAAGGACGAGGGGGCCCACACTTCGATGTGTGCCCCTGTCTCCTTACGTTTTTGCTCCTTGCTGGGCCTGGCTATGGCCCCTGCGTTAACTAACCAAAGTCAAGGATTTTCCACGTTACCAGAATCACCCGCTTCGTCGCCGACTGAAACTCCGCCTCCTTCGCACTCCCACTCGTCCTCGCCAGCGTCCACCAGAGGAGGGGTTGTGCATAAGAAAATTCCCGCTTCTGCTCTCATCCAGCCTTCGGCAGACATCAGACTGGAGCGCAAACTGGAACCGCCCCTTACTAATGGAAACCATAGGTATTGGAATGCGTTCGTGAACTTTGGGAAAACTTCTTAACGCTCTCTTTTGGTCCAATCAACCTATCGGTTTCGTCTCATCCGTGTAGTCTAACAGCAGAAAAGTTTTCTGCGATTCGCGCTGATTTAGGCTGCGGTCCCACTAGCCTAATAACCATGGTTATTATAATCTTTTCTTTGGAAATCGCTGTCCCAGGAATAGGAAAAATGAGAGATTTCCAAGGAAAAGGTTATAATAACCATGGTTATTCGGCTAGTGGGACCGCAGCCTTACAAAGCTATTGTGCGTAAGGATAGCGTCAGCTGAGAAGGCGTACAGTTCGTGTGAACTGGTCTGTTTCGAATGAATGGGAATGTTGCTAATATTTAAAAAAAAATCTGCGAATCCTTGACCATTAACATTCTGTGATTTCGTAGATATTTAAATCGTTAATCATTCTTCAATTTTGGTCACTTTCTATCAAGGCAACGCAAGCAAAAGTCAGGATAATTTAGAAATAAACGCATAAACGCAAACTAAAAATAGTTGACTGGATTGCCTTGTTGTGTGTCCTTTTGCAACAATTCCTTGATAAGTTTTGTTACCAGTCTAAATGGAAAAGGGACACTGGAGTCGAAATACTTGCTCTGGTTGGTTTTCTTTCGATCTGGAACTAGGAATGCATTTCAGTTATAGATTTTTTTGCAACTAGTGTGGTCAAGGCTTTTTTGGACATTTGGGTACTCTCTTATGTTCACCATTATAGGGAAAAACAATTGAGAAGGAAAGCTTTTGCTCCGTTAGCTTCATTCGTGCTACCGTTTACTACACTATTTATGCTATGCTTAGTTTATGAGTAATTCGCTCATATTTTAAAATAAGTAGAATTTACGATTTAGTGTAGAATATACCACTTGCCGTTCCTCAGGATTGCGATGTTAGAATGAACTTTCAGGTGTGTTTTACTTATATACACTTTTTCTGGCTTCGTTTGTTAAATCTCGACTAGGAAGCCTTGTTAGCGTGCCTTAATATGTTGCGGGTTACTCTTCTACATTTGAGCTTAATTAATGCCAAGTTTAGCTGAAATAGTTTATAAGCTTCATGTCGTTGTTTCACGTTCGTTTCATTCCATTGTTTCACTTCACTGTAAGTAAAGGAAACTTGTGTTAATTGGTGCGAAATTACTTCCGTGGGAACCGAGCTGTAAAAATGGCGTAAATTTGTTTCTGAAAGAGATTTGATGAAACGTTACGAATCCAAGCAATACTAATGATCGTATTTTGTTCTTTTATAGTCCTACTTTGGGTTGTCAGCATGGAAATTCCGAAGAGGACGGTGCTTCCAGCAGTATGGGACCATTAGGCTTCACCGACAAAATTGGGGGCGTGGCCCCGGACGACGTGGACCTACTTTTGTCCCATTTGGATGACACCGTAGGGGAAAACCATGTTGCGGATCTGCTCGATGACGCGTTGGACGAGGAAGTGTCTTTGAAAGAAGCTCCGCCTGCCGATACCGACGCAGATTTGGGTCTGTCGGAGGCTGAATTGGCTGTCTTGGCGGCCCGCCTCACCGAACAGAACCTTTTGAACTTGTGTGACGTCGCAGAACCGGCCGCTGCTTCTTCGACTTCGATTGACGCGTTCCCCCGGGAAGAACTAGCTTCCGAACGCGTGGCAGAAGTGTCCAAGAAACAAGAATTGCTCGTAAGGCGGTCCCAGCGGCTCTTGCGCCGCCTCCAGAAACTCCAAGCGCGTCAAATCGCCCGGCATGTGACCCGCGAAGTGCACCAGTGCGTCGAAGTGGCGCAAGCAAACCTTCAGGTGAAAGTCCCGCCCCATGCGCAGCTGGAAGAGCAGTTACTGGCCACGGGGCGGTTCCCGCGCCGCGAAGACGTGCGCCACATTTCCACCGCGTCCTTGGTGAACTTGGTGAAACGTTTGGAAGCGCCCGCAGCGTCGCTCTGGCGGCCCAAAAAGTACTTTGCCTGCGGACGCACCCCTCTCAGCCACGCCCATCATCCAGCCGGGACGAGCACGACGGCCAGTGCGCTAGGATGGGCGTCCCCCGAGGAAGTAGCCACGGCGGCGGGCCAGTGGGCGGCGCAGTTGAACCATTTACAACGTGCCTTGGATGAAGACCTCACTGCGTCCTCGTCCGGGGGCGAAAGTGGCGACGAAGGTCAACCGTATGTCCTCGATTGCTATAATGGCCAGGAAACGCGGCTGGACGCGGAGACCGTACCGAATGTTTCGTGTCCGATGTAAGTTGAGCACATTTGCGTTTAGCAAAGTTTAGAATAAAATAATAATAATAATCCTGTAATTATATTTCTTCGCTAGATTTTCTTTTTTAGGATGCTTCGGTGATTAATACGAAGCTAGAAAACAAAATTATAAGCAACAAATATGCTAAAACCAGACAATTTGGATAATTAAAGTCAATTAAACATACTTTAGACAATTGCATGATGAAAACAAGCGAGAATAGAAAGTATATGAAAGATTGTGCTAAAATTAGAAAGTACACGTGTATAAATATATATAGTATATAACATCTATATAGTATTTTAATTGTATTTTGTTTTTATATTTGAAATTAAAACGTGTTCTTTTCAAAATCTGTGGTTAAACGTTGTAAACGATAAATGTTCGCATTTGTTAGATTGAATATATAGTATATAACATTTATATAGTATTTTAATTGTATTTTGTTTTTATATTTGAAATTAAAACGTGTTCTTTTCAAAATCTGTGGTTAAACGTTGTAAACGATAAATGTTCGCATTTGTTAGATTGAAATTAACTGGTTCAGAGGGAAGTCGGAATAAAAATTTTGAAAAAAGTATCGTTAAACCCTTTTTAATGTCCTTTCGTGACGACTAATCAATAAAATTTATGTATAAATAACTAATGCAGCCAAGATGGACGCAAGGCAACGCTGATTTACTGAAAGAAAGTGTCGTTTGTGAAGCTGTACAGGAGAACTTTCTTTTCGTTGCTTCGCAAACGTTTAAAGGATTCTAAGAATAGCTATCATCAACTTACTTATTTTAATGGACCTTTTTCCGTCCCAGAAGTTCGAGTTGGTTCTAATTTTCGGTTGGAAGTTGAATTTCAGTATAGTACAGTAGAATTTAGGCATAGCGAATCCTTTCATAACGAATCGTTGGCCACAGCGGAAAGGTGAAAGGTCTCGGTGATGTAAATGGGCAGAAAAAGACCCCGGTTTAACGACAGTTTTTCCTGTTTCAAGGAAAAACTGTTCGTTATTGGTTATCGTTGTTGTTTGTTATAGCGGGATTTTACCGCCTTAGTTTTGCGTAATAAAAATATTATCTGATTCTGCACTCTTAATACTTTAGAAGACATTTCTTAGTTCAGTGAGATCCGGAAAGTGCAAAACGCCCTGAAATCGGAATTGTGGTCCTTAGATTCCGCTGCATAGCTGTGTTGTTATTGTCAGGAGCGTTGAGTGTCCAAATTAGGAGCTAAGAAGCGTTACAAATTCTAGTCGAAGTCAATATGTTCGTCGGCAATAAAGAGAAAAAAGCTGTTTTCTTTGAAGAAACCGGATAGTCTTCCAGTACCGATCGGTTTGTGACGTCACGCCTGGCGAGACTCGTCAAAACTTTCGACTTTTTTGTGTTAGTGCACTTAGAGGTCATACTAATAGAGAAAGTCTGACGGTCAAGGTCGTTTGTCTTTCAATGAATATAGGTTTTTTGTCTGTTAACAGTTTTTCGTAGAAATATAAAAAGATGATTGAAATTACGTAATTAATGTAATCCAAGCATATCTAGTTCCAATGTTTACTTGCTTTAAAAAACAGCCTTTTAATCCATGTTGGAATTCTTACGTATTCTTAATTCGCTAAGAAATATAATCCGCTACTGCCCGAAAACTTTCTGATTTTTGTGGCATTTATTTTGTAGTCATTAAATTTTCTTTTTTCACTAGTTTCTGTTGCTTTTAATGTAAAGAAAATTGTCACAGTGCAACTCGCTTAATTGAGTAAGCTCGGGACCGGACGAACAAT
Source organism: Triops cancriformis (assembly GCA_020615345.1). Classification (NCBI taxonomy): domain Eukaryota; kingdom Metazoa; phylum Arthropoda; class Branchiopoda; order Notostraca; family Triopsidae; genus Triops; species Triops cancriformis. The sequence goes on from JAHZNP010001225.1 coordinate 16,162, forward strand.
ATTCAAATATGCGGTTTATTCAAAAATCCGGTTTTGCTTTATGTTTACATTGCATTAAATGGGCGTAAAATTGGACCGTCAACTTTTCATTCAATTATGCGGTTTTTTCAAATAACCGATATTCAGTTAAGTGGATTGGACTGTATTGTGATTGAATAATGCAACTGCTTAATTAGCTGTTTCATTGTTATCTTTTTTTACATATATTTTTATTTATTATTTACTTTCTCCTATGTATTATTTTTATTTTTACCTTTCTTAAAAATAAAAAAATCCTTTGAATTTGAAGTAAACAAATTTGTTAATGACTTTTTGTTTCTTCTGTAGTTGGCGACGTGCATGTTGGCGTTGGGCGAAGGAGCGAGCAGCGTTGGCCGCCCGGTGGGTGTGGCTTCAGGCGCAAGTGTCAGATCTGGAGTACCGGATACGGCAGCACACGGAAATTGTGCGGCAGTTACGTTCCGCCAAAGGGGCTGTGGCCTTTCAGAGCGCTGAAGATACGGCGACGACCACGCCAATGGCCGCCGCGGCGGCAGAAAGCGACTTGCCCGGCTCGGCTAGGACACGCCCCTTAACCACCTCCACCTTCCGTAAACGCCGCTTAGTACGGCCCGGCGTCCCGGTACCGGCCGTGGCGAGCCAGGCCCCAGGCCCGAACCCTTTGCTGCGGAAGGCCTCGCGGCTCTCGGCCGTCAAGTGTAACTGCTTGCCGAGTGAAGTCACGCCCTGTGCGCTGTGTAGTGGACGCAAACACTTCCGTGTGGCCATGGAACCGGATTTCATGACTGTGCGCGAGCGAATCGCCCGGGTGGACCCCGCATTCCATCCCATTCTCTCGGCCATGCATGGTAAAACTTTTCCGTGCCTTTCTTTTATAATAAAGATGGTTTCAGAACTCGGTACAGCACTGTGTGGCTCTGAGTGCAAATAACGTCATCCACTCGCGCTTGAATGTTAGTTCCACTGAGTACCTTGAGCTTCGGAGCAATGTGCACTGAGGCCAGTTACTACAGTGCAACTCCGGCAGCCATTAATTTCATTGTTAGCCTTGGTAGTTGTACTGAGTCGAAAACCCAGTTGCGCTCCGTGACTTCACAAGGCTAAAAACTGAGACTTAGGCGCGCCGCTCAATCAGCACTCGGTGTTCCCAGCTGAAAACGCTAAAAAGCGCGGGTTTAATGGTAGTGGACACATGCACATAATTTTCGAAGCATGGCTATATAACAGCAGAACTTCGATATAACGTACCCCCTGAGGTGCGGAAGGAACTGTTCGGTATATCCGAAGTTCGTTCTATCGGACGCTTCGTCGCTCCATTTACGTAAACCGGGACCGTTGGCTCCTCCATAGTAACCGATATATCGTTATGGAAGAGTTCGTTATAGCGAGATTCTGCATAAAAGAGAATCTGGAAGAAATGTCGTAAAGCTAGATTACAAGTCTTGCATATAGTTCTTTTTGCAGTTGGCATTGCGAGATACGGCCAGAATATCTCTTAAATGCGGGTTCGAAGATTATCAATACATGTGTAGGTTGTGTGATTATGAGGAGGTTGATCCATTGGGGGAGAAAAAGTGATGAACTAGTTCGTCATAGCGAGATTTGACGTAAAGAAGAACCAAGGTGTAAGAAAAGCATTGAAAAGCCAAATTACAATTCTTTTTGCATGTGGTACTTTGCAGCTAGCATTATGAGACATTTTTTTGAGCCTAAATGTCTTTTACAAGAGGAGTCTCTTAATCCGGGTTCAAAGGTTGTATATACTATAGAGAGAACGAAAATGTGCGATTTTTTGAGGTTTCGCTTTCTTAAACAGACATTGCGAAGTAAAGAGGCACGAAAGAAAAAGAATGGGGAAAATATAGATTTTTAATTTTATTATTATTGTTTGATGAGGTGTCTTAATTTTTTTATTTCCTATTATTCCGTGTTTAGAAGTGAGTGTCGGGGAGCATATCGGCTCATTGCTGAAAAACCAAGATTGGCGCCGAGAAGCGGCGCGAGCGCGGAGGAGTATTGCGCTCGCGACCGTGGTACCCTCCCAAAATTTGGTGCACAATCACAACAACACGACCGGTTTACCGTCCTCGGCGCTAAGTTCGCAGCAACATGGCACCACGCCGTCCCACCAGTCGGCCACCAACCATCATCCGAATTCGGCCTCAGATTCGGTGGACGCCCGGAAGAAAAAACGTGGCCGAAGACCCTTCAAACACCAACGTAAACTTCTACGCTACGATCCTTCTTGTGCAATTTCAATTATAGACGTCCGATTGAAACAATGGACAGTCGTCATTTTATTAATTAATTTATGTATTTAGCATTTTGTGTATGTAATTATAATTATATGACTATTTATATGCTAGTTTTTTTATTTTGTTTCTTAAATAAACATTTACGGTGCGTTTTCTCAACTGTTGGGATGGAATTATTGTATTTAAAAAAATCTGTTTTCAAATAATTTAGAATTCGTGTATTCCATCAGTTATTTTTTAATTTTGGTATTTATTGCAACAGTATTTTTAACTATTGTTAATTTTATGTTGCGGTTTTAGCTACATTGAAATTCTTTTGGATATTACAAATTCGCTTTCCGTTTATTGTTGGATTTAGATATTTCTATTTGATTTCTAAAAAAGATATTTTATATTTGCGTGAAACTTACGTCTTTTCAAATTTTTTTCATTTATGTGTTTCTTTCGTTCTTCTGTTTGTGTATGTATCTTTAAAATGAGGATATTTTTAAACGTGAATTTATTAAGTTTTTATGCATTTGTTTGCAGGGTATCAACGTGGCGCTTCGTGCGATACGGCATGGGAGGATCCGTCCGCCTTCAAGAAGCGGAAACGTTTCCACCGACTCAGTTCGGGAGCTTCACGTGCCTCGGACTGGGATCGGGACGAATGGTTCGATCCGGATTCGCCGTGTCCTTCCCAAGCGTCCCAAAACGCCAGTGGTGGTGGCCCAGGGCCCTCCCGTGAGCGTGGTTCGACTTCGTCGTCCGTTTACCAAGACTTGCTCCGCCGGAAATCGGGCTACGACTACGATATCGACGACATTGTCATTCCTTACAGCATGGCGGCTTCGACTCGAGTCGAGCGGTTACAGTACAAAGAGATCTTGACGCCCAAATGGCGCGTGGTGGGTCATGCTAACGAGCCCAGTGGTGCTCCGCCCATTCCTGTGGTGATAGAGGAAGCTCCCATCAATCCTGCGCCAGCCGCAGCAAGCAGTAGTCCTCTGGTGGAAGATTTGAGCGAAGAAACCATCATGCAGCGCCACGATCGTTCCGAAGTGGAAGAACGCAAGAAATTCATGTCTTACATGAAACCTAAAGGCTCCCGGGCACGCGTGCGGGCCAGTAGGACCGACTCCCGGGCGGAATCGTCGGGCGCTAACACACCCGATCCGCAAGAGGACGTGGGCGAGCTGGAGCCGCCGTCGCCGAACGTGACCAGCGCCGAAGTGGCGGAAAGTCACCATCACCGACGGCGGATGAGTTCCTTGTCCCGATCCAAAGTGGGCCACGCCAGTAGTACGAACTTGAGCAGCTGGGATGACTCGTCCAGTGCGGCTGGTGAGTCAGGGACGTGGCCGTATGAAATCGTGCCGCCATACGAGCCGAGACAGTTCCCGTTGCCCGATTCGGTACTGGAAGACATGGTGAAAGAAATGCCGGAAGAGGAGGAGCAAGAAGAGGGGGAACAAGGAAGGCCAGAAGGAGAAAGGCAGAGGCGGGGCACTGGAGGGGGAGCGGGAGAAGAGGAAAAGAACCGGGAAGCTGCCAAAGCTGAGTCTGACGAGGAAAAAATGGACGAAGTAAGCGTTTAGCATGTGTGATTTTTTTTCTTTAAGAATTTAAGAGTCAGTTTCTCTTTTATGCATTTGTAGGATTTTTTTATGTATTTTACGTTGTAGAATATTTTTTTACAGTAGTTTTCAAATTCTAACTTTTAGTTCTGCATTCCAGCGTTATTTTTATTTTGTGTCAGTTTATTATATATTCGTATTATTTTTAGATGTGTATTTTTTTAATTTTTAGATTTTAACTTAGCAGCCAGGTAAGAGAACGAGAAAGATAGGAAGAAATATGGAGAGGAGAAAATATTTTTTACTTGTATTTTATTTCTAAGGAATTTTAGTAAACCCTAAAGTAATTATTTGTGTCCGCCATCTTTTTTTAGAACCGAGCCAGTTCGAGAGCGTCGAGTACGGATTCTTTTGAGACAGCGTCTGCAATGGACGACGATCCTGACGATCCGGAATGGAATGGTCCGAAGCGTCCCGAAGACGGGGCACCGGCCACGCCCACGGCTCGTCAGAACCCACGTAGATGATAGACTTGGGATTAGCATTTTGACCTTCCTGTTGTATTGGGGGAGAGGGTTAGGAAACAGCATTGTAGCATGAAATGTACCCGGCTTATAAAAAGGAAATCGGTTTTCTATGGAGAAGATGGCCGCCCGAGTTAATTTTTTTTCAATTGTTGAAAGCTTAAAGACAAAAGTGAAGTTACCCAGATCTAATTATTAATTTGAAGAAGGCTCTGGGAGCTTTTTTAAAAAAGAATGTTTGGAAATGGGAGGGGCTTTGATGTTCGACGTTTTTTAACAAGAGCGAAAAGATTAATCCGCGTTTTCCCTAGTTTGGGAATTTTCGGTTCAAACTTACTTTGAACATTTGGAAAGTGATTCTGTTCCTGCTTTCCAGTTCAAATTGAAAGTGATCATGTCACGTGTAAAAAAAAGTTACAAAGTGAAAATGTGTATGGTCTTGTCCGTTGTTAGGGCGCTTGGACCGTTTTGCTGTCCCCTTATATTTTCGGTTGACAAGCGAATGTGTATGAATGGGGGAAAGGAAGTGAGAAAACAGACAAAAAAAGATCCCATAAACTGCGATAAACTTCTCCGTTATGAAATTTACCTGAATTCTTTGTAACCGGAAAAAAGAACGACAAGACACGACAAACTGAACAATTAAAAATGATATTTTCACTTTAAAGTCAGTTGATTTTCTCAGGTTTTGGACTTTCAGGTGTTGCACTAAGTGGAGAACTTTGATATGCAGACTTCCCCATCATTGGCTTAGAGTAGTTAATGTGAAGACTCACCAGGAAAGTAGTCCCGAAGTAATCCGTTTTCCACTTAATTCTCTTCCAATTGTTTCAAGCAAATGAACCATACACCCCAGAAAAATGACATCGGAATCTGTCGCGCTGTACAGTGGTGGGCAAAAAAAAACTTTACAGGGGTTTGCGCAGAGGTATAATCTAGCCTCCTGAGCATGTGTAAACTTCTGTAAAGGTTTTCTCTGCTCACTGTACTCTACAGTACTCCTTAAAAAATGGCCTCTGACAAAGTCCCTATACTAATGCCATCCATAACGCTATAAAAACCATGCTAATCTAACGCCACAGCAGTTGCGCGAGAGGTGTTGCAATCTAGCGTCTCGTGCTGAACGTTTGTGACCCGCAGCAAGTCTCCCAGTGGCGTAGAACGTTAGCATAGGACGGTTTTCCTTTTATGATTACTGTGCAGCTAGACGTTCTTCTAATGCCATGGCGCGTGCGTGTGCGGTGTCCAACGCTTATCCCTCGTGGAATACTCCGTTCGCTAGGCTTTCACGATGAGAATAAATTGTTACCTAATGCCTTTTAGTTAGCGTCACTGGTATCGTGTGGACTCCTCTCGCAAATATTCTGTTGGCGAAGGTCTTGAGACGCTAAAAAAAATTCAAAATTGTCTTGCTATAAGTCTCGTGCCATTTTCCTACAAAAAATAATCGAGACTCATTTAATAATAACCTTAACTGCAGGGTTTGGTCGGGATGCATATAAAGTGAGATTTGTAGTTGTAAAAGTCTGCCTAAAAAGGCTGTTTCGAACGCGTAGAACACGGAAAGACATGACATTCCATGACGACAATATTACCAACTAAAATCGTTTTTTTCATGTATGTGCAAATTTTCGTGTATTTTAAGATGATTCCAGCGTTGGCGAGAGGGACTTATTTTAGATAAAAAAGATTGCGTCGTCTTGAGTTAAATTTAGTCGTCCTTCACTTGTGGGCCTACACAAAAAGATATAAACAATAATGGACGAAAGGTAATCGCAATAAACTTACTCTTTCCATCACAGGCAACAATTTTAACCTTATCGACTTTAATGAGTTCTTGCACTTCGCGGAATTCAACATCGTTTAACATGAATGTCCATACGTTGTCACAAAATCTGTAGGTGTTCAATTTTCCAGCCTGGTAACAAATTGCAGAACAATAAAATATTAAATAATTTGTGTATTTCTTTAAAGCTACCTTGAAAGTGACGCGGTTTTTCACCCTTGTGGCCAAGGCATTATTCATTGATCTGTCGAACATCAACAAAACTTTGAGTGCCAACTGGGGGGTAATTTGTCCGTACTGAAAAGAAAAGCATTCTTTCAACTAAACTTTATTTGTTAATTTTCGTCTTTACTTGTATCAACTCATCTAAGCTTTCTTGCAATGTATTGCCCAAGGTCGTATTGCGGTATAACTGATACGCCATTTCGACGTTCTTTTTTGTGTGAAGTCAAGGAAAAATAAAATTCACTTGGTATCACGTAAATCAAAACAGTTTCCAAACTCTTTTTGTTAGGTTTTGGCAAGAAAAGTCTCTTTCCGCCCTCTAGCGCCAAGTGAGACATTTAAGTAATCCGTAAGCCGTTTGTAGTTTACAATACACTCAATAGATGACAGGATCTACTGAAAGCCACCGTATCAACACGTTCTCAGCAAGGAATTCTGTGCGGTCGCATTGAATTCCCTAGCAGAGAGTTCTGTGTCGCGGCACAGAACTAGGAACGCAGAAGGCCTTCAGCCAACTTGAGCCTCGTTCGTTTTGACCCGAGTTCTCTGACACCACCTGACGCTGTAACCCAACTGCGTTTTACTTGCTTACACCACCGCTTGTGAGCGTTTTAGTCAGACTCGACGACTCGGTGTAGTCAACTTTTACTGACTTGGTAGTCGAGCGAATCCGGCCATCGTGTCAGATTTACTGTAGCGCGCGTGTTTCGAATGTTTCCTTCTGCTATGGATCCGTTACTTGTGTGCTGCATAATGGAGCTTTATGCCTTACTTTTTGACGAAGGAGTTGACAGTTCCTATAGTAAAATTTGCAATTTACATGGCAACTTTACTTTCATCTTGACTAACATCGTACTTCACTACCAGAAGCGTCTT
>JAHZNP010001226.1:0-23376 GCA_020615345.1 Triops cancriformis
TGTGTCGGCGCCACGTGGTTCACTCATACGCAAATCCCGGGCTGAGTCTTTCATACTGTTAGCTTCTTTCACTCAATTAAGCGTGTGCAACCTTATCTGACAGGTGACGCTCCGACTACACCAGCCATAACCGTATTTCACATTTTGCAAAAGTTATCTGTCATATTTAATAACCTTCAACGTCTTCGCGTTTCCCTTTATTTTCCAGCCGAAAGAGAAAGAAAAGCAAGGAGAGAAAACAGTTCGCATTGGTAAAGGCAATAAAATAAGATCACAATGCTACAATGTCATGTAAGATTTCCCCCTTAGCGCAACGAAACAGTGTGAAATCTTCAGTTCCGGTCTGCGCTATAGAAATGGAACAGCTTAGGCGTTATTAAAAACCTCTGGCGGGCTGCCAGAAGGGGGGGGGGGGTGTTACAGTCACTACAGCCGGCATCCTATATTACATTTGATAGTGTGGGTAGCATATGTGATCTCAACCTTGTCTAACCGCCAAATTAGACTCGTATTATTCCTGGTCTGTCTATAACACCTTTATTTCCTTCCCGGGGCTTTTACAACCCAAAAAAAAGAGAAAGAGAAGAATTAACAATGAACAAAAAAACAGTCAACCATGGTCTATCACGTGTTAGACGCTAATACCATCATTGTGAACCATGCCAAAAAAAGGTGAGTTTGAAAAGCCACCATGGTCTTTGTAGTGTATTTTTTGTGTCTTTATTTTTTTCTTGTATGCGAAGTAATGCATAGGCTGCTGCTGTGGGTTTGGGCAGGTATACATGCATAGATACGTCTGAAAGCGGCGAGGAAGAGTTGTGTTAGATGCGAGCGTGACAGGTTTATGGCCACAATTACATCTAATTCACCTAACGTTCGTTCTTCTTCCCCGTCTGCTGGTGTTGCTGCTGTTTCTGGAAGTCTTTCTTCGAGGAATGTCTCATTACAGCCCAGCGGGCTTTTGCATGCATGCAACAGCGTCTCGGATGTCTTAGTGTGATGTCCCATTCGCCAATGGACGAAACGTGTTTCTCGCGCTTTCAGCGTTCCACCTTTGCTGCTTGCCGTTCGAGCAAAAGCTTATGATTTCTTGTCGTCGAACTTCCCATGGTGTCCCTCGTGCACACATTCTTGTATGCATGCGAACTGGGTACCTGACGCAAAAGAAGTGAAAGGAATACCTGAAAGGAAAGAAGAGACAGGAAAACGAAAAAAAAAATATTCGTAGATTTTGTTACAAGAGTAAAAACTGATAAGAAATGGTAATAGATACGTAACATGTAGAAAACTGTATATATCGATTGTTACTAAACATTCTACGCTTTCACTAGTTTAGCTAGTTTTTTAGAATAGTAATATGGTTGTTTACATTAATTTAAATAGTAAAATGCGTCAGGTGCTGTGAATTTCCACGTGTGCAAGACTTAGAATGCCACATGCCACCAACTCATGAAAAAAGGAAAATTCTAGAGAATTAGTATTATTAATTTCCAGTAGAGCAAAGTTCAAATTTTGTAAGCTCTTTGTGTGAAATGAACGAACTTTGCGTGTCTGGAGATGTTAAGTTTAAGTTCACCACGAGCTTCTTGCGTGCTGCATTCTGAAGAAGGGGTAACAGTTTTTTTTTTTAAATAGAAATAGCTCAGTGACAGTTCTCGTTCCGGTTCATGTCCATTGGTTTTTGACTCATGAATTTCCTTTTAATTTGTTAATTGCGCATACTTTCGTTACCGCGATAAACGGAAATAAAATTTGGCTAAACTTGCATGAAATTGCCCCCAATTTGCAGATAGAGGGATGCAATTCTCGCGTAACTTGTGTTTCACTTTCTGGGTCCGTCTTCTCTAAGCTGAAAAAGGGCAATTTTTGTCCGCATTCCTCGAACAGACTGCAGAGATTCTGGTTCATCCATTCATTGAAGTCTCTCGCTATAAAAAAAAGTTTCGACACCAAGCGTCTTTAAACTCTTTTCGGAAATGAATAATGTATTGAGGAAATTAATACACACAAGCGTCTGAACCTAGTTTCATTCATTAAACATGTTTAGAAATATTGCACAAAGTATTAACCAAGTTCCTTCCTCAACGTTCAAAAGACTCTAGGACAACTGTCCACCTACTCTCACGGCAATTGTACCCGTTTATTACGAACCAGTTTCATGTCTTCCATGTTAAATTTGGACTTAATTTTGCGCATTCACCTAACCTCGAATTTTTGGCGATTTCACAAGGCGCATTATTCCAGTTGTGTACATGTGAATGGACTTACGTCCCAGGCTGGGGTAACACTTCTTTTTGTCTTGAGCAAGAAAAAGAAAAAGGTAGGAGACTCGCTGTTGAGAATGGAAAATTAGGGTTTCTTGAAACTTGACGTCTCTACGCCGCGCTTGCATTCAATATTTATTTTCTGGCGAACAGTAGCGCTATGGACAGAATTTGATGGGAGGTCGACTATTTGGGGGCTGATTTTTAAGGTTCCGTCCGCTCCCCCCAACCCCTCCCTAAAAAAGTCTTGTTCTATGCTCTCCTATTCTTCATCCAGAGGGTTTCAATTAAGAAGGTTCGTTGCAACTTGTCGGAACGGAACAGAGACAGAAGAAAATTATACTTGGAACCAACGAGAAAAAAAAGAAAGAAATAAAACCTTTTTTTCAAAAAATAGAAAAATTATAGGGTACGTAACCGTCAACCGGAAACGCTGTACATGTTACCTTTTCTTGAATGTTCGTCACCCCAAACTGGCGATGATGTCCTTCCCATATATCGGGGCTTTTAATAAACTCTACAAAGTAGCTTTCCGCTTGACATCTGCGGTATTTTCCTTACGTAGTATTCTTTTCTTTTACGGTTGGATGTCACTTTTTAACCAACTGTAGAGAAAGAGGGATTGAATTGTTGCTCTCGTCAAACGAAGCCTTTTCGGCTCACCCCCTGTGGAAATTATACTAATATCCATCTTTTCGGGGTACGAGGGTGAAGAGAGGAGAAAATGACGCAAAAATTGGCTCGCTTAGCACCTGCGTCGTCATTGTCAGGGTTTCTCGTATTGTACAGCTTCCGTTACTAATGCAGTAATTAGGGTTCCAAACTCACCTTTAGGAGGCCGGCTCCGAATCTCCGGCCGGCTCTGATCTTCCTCATTGGTCCATAAACGAAAACCTTGTCTTACTTGGTTTTAATGCTCAACTTTTGTTCTAAGACACGGAATAATGCTGGTTCGAAAAATGGATCATACGTTACGGTTAATTTCTAACTAAAGGCAACGTCGGCCCAGAATAGCTTCCCAGTTCGTTTCTCAAAGGATGTAAAGGAGTGAGAATTGAAAAGGACTTTTTTTCGTGCTCCTTGAAAAGAGCTCAGTTTCGTGGCTAAAAGCGAAAATTGGTCAACGAAAAGGAGTTTAAAACGCTATCCGAGTTTCCTTTCCATTGTAAAACAGTAAAGCAAAAAGCTTACAATGGACGACGCAAGCCTGACATAGAACGGATGTTGCATTTTTCGACTTCGGGGCTTTTTTTTTGCAGAGTTGATACGCGTAAAAGGGCTAAACCACCTTGCCTGGAGTGACGAGGGCCAAATTGACCCGGTTTGAGAACTGTTCGTAGGGCAATTCTTGGGAAACTGGGTTGTTAAGTCATAAACGTTGGCCAAGGCAAATGTTTCCATTTAAAAGCGGTTCGGGGGTGAATTACGAAAGAAAAAGGGAAGCATCGGAGGGAAATCTATATTCGTCTGTTGAAAAACTGAAATTTACAAAATTTAGGAATTTAAGGCTACGACGCACCTATCCGTGGTATAGTGGAATCACATGCTAAGCGGCGTCAGCGATTTTGCCAAAACTACTCAATATTTCATAAAAAAATCTCAACAGTAACGTTTTGGAGTGTAATTTCTAGAGCGTATAACCAAGTTTTTCTTTAAAAAGGTTTCAGTCAATTTGTAAAATTGAATGAAATTTACACGTTTTTCGTAGAAGGCATTTTTAAATATAGGACCTCAAGGTGTATATTAAAGCACCGTCTTCATAATTGATAAGAGAAAACGGAATTCAAAACCTACGGTTAATTTTGGATTTATTACCTAAACAGTTTTTTAATTTCCTAGATGACAAAAGTAATGGTCAAATTTGAATTCCTATTCGTTAAAAAATACTTTTAAGTGGCACTGGCCACTTAAGAATGTTAAACGAATCCATATAGGAACGGCAATAGGCGAAAGCATAAGTAGTTTTTTTTTAAAAGTGGCACTGGCGAACCTTGAGATCGAATGTTGGAAATCGCTTTTCTGCGGAAAAGTTGAACTTTGACTCGCTTTGTACAAATGTACAAATAAACTTTTCAAAAAATCTCGATGATGTTCACTAGACATTACTATTCAAAACTTTACTGTCGAGAATGTTTAAGGAAATGCTGAGTAGCTTTGGCGAAATCGCTGATGCCGTTTAGCATTGGTTTCCTCTATACCACAGTTAACCTTAAAAATAGGAAATTGGAACAAAAGTAAGAGGAAATAAAGAAGACGTGGGAAAAACCTGGACGCAAGTCAATTTGGGCAAAAATTAAACTGATAAATTGCGGATACATAAAGGAGCTGTAAAAGCTGCGCAAAAGGAGCACACAAATATATTGCATATTTTAAAACCTATTTTCCTCAGTTAAGTTTGGAATCATTGTCTATCAACAATATTTTTTTCAAAAATTATTCATTAAATTTATGACACTCGAGTCAAAATTCAACATATTCTAGAAAAAACGTTTGCGTAAATCGGAGCTTGACATGAATTCAATTCTGAACCGTAATTTTGGAGTTGTTAAGTGTATATTTTGAACAAAAACGAAAGCCATATTGTAAATGAGAAATGAAAAAAAAACATTGCTACTCCAAACTGTCCCGTATTTTTCTAAGGCATTTAAGAGAAGGGCTTGAAAAGATCAACTTGCAGTTTTCACAGAAAAGCGAAAAGAGTTTTCTGCCCTTCTTGGGTGATCTTTTTGCAAAGAATTGTTGGCAAGGTTCTCGAAGGGAGTTGTTCTGCCTCGCGTTGTGCCGTGTTCTAACGTATCGTTTTAATCTCGGACCGGCATTGCGAAGAATTTGGGTACAGACCGAAAGGAAAAAAATGAGACTGAAAGAAAACGCCGCCAAGGAGTTGTATTGAAAGAATCATTGGATGGACAAGCCAGAAATCAAAGTAGAATGAGGATGATTGCCAACGATGCCTTTATTTCGTTACTTATTTATTTAGTTTCTTTTTAGTTTCTCTTAGGACAGTCTTTCATTGGGAGATCTGCAGTCTATTGGATCTTTTAGGGGGCGAGTTTGCAAAAGGGAGAGAGTTTATTAAGAAGAGGACGGAGTATAGACCCAAATGTGTCACTTTTTCTGCCATCTTTTTACAACAGCTCGTCCCAAAAGAAATAAGGGCGCTGGCAATGCTAAAACGGCTGAGTCCGGTTTTTACAGCCGCTTTTATAGGGGCCTCAACTTGAAGCGTAATGCCTTTCAAGTCTTGTTAATAACAATCTTGTCTTCTTCTGTTTCGTTAACCCTGTCCGGCAAAACGCAGAGAAAAAAATGGCCCTAACTCTTTTCCTCCTCGAAAAGTAAAACTGTTCCGCCATGTACTGGAAAGTTTTTTCTTCTTTTTTCCTTTTTCGGGATTTCATGAACGTCACAAGTTAGCTCGCTTGCTTGACACAGGGCCATGGCAGCAGCAAATAATCGAACACATTCGTCTTCGTCGTTTTCCTGTGACTTTCTGGGCTCGAAAAAAAATCTGACTTCAAGGGAGAGCAAAGTTACAAAGGCTACTCTGGTAATTCGTTGGAAGAAAACTGAACGCGTCGTTTCGTTTTTCCGATGCTTTAGGGCGTTTTGTAGAAGAAATGTTGCAATCGAAGACACAGTTTCGAATATGATTGAGCGATGGAATTCAATTGGTTTCTGATCTCTTTTATAGGGCGAGTTTATAAGACTTGTTCACTCTTAACTGAATGGTTGGTATTCAAATGTCTCCACTTGTTATTTAACATGAGAGGGAGACAGGAAGGTACTCGGATCATCGATCGTGATTTTCCTTGGCAAAGTTTAGAAGTTATTGTTTGATATGTCTCGTGAGCCGAGGAAATGTTGAGCTTGCACGACTTCTGTTTATTCGGTTGAAATATTCTGTAGTGGGATATGAGAATTGTGAAAGGGAAAAGTTTTTGTATGGAGTTATCCTCAAGTCGTTCCCATGAAGTTTGTATTATATATAGGGATGAGACGATGGAAATTCAATCGCCTAGCCAGGGACGTTGCCGGGCGAAATGTGGATGTGGCTGTGGCAGGCCGCAGGCGAACATTGAACGCGGCTTGGCTGGGCCAACCGCCCTTGCTCCGGCCTGACGAGGCAGGCAAGGGCGATGCTTCTAGACCACGCGGCTTGCCTGGACGACATGGCCGGGCGAGCTGGGCTTACTCCGACGATCTTGAAACCCATTAAAGTTATGACATGTTTCGTCGCGCGTTATGAACAATCCTTGCGTACTGCGCAATGAATTTGACTAGGCCATCCTAGCCTAAACTGTTGTCATGTTTAAACTGTCATGATCAACTGAATCTTGCCAGCGTTTCGTCTTTCGTCTCTTAGCTAGCAATGAATCATGAATCCTATCGATCTGTCTGCTAGTCACACAATTTAGGTCTCAGATTGCACAACACCTGTCGACTCACTTCTGCGATGTTACAATTCTTGAATTTCCAAGTACGCTAGAAGTGAACTTCTAGAACAATTTCAAGAGGTGTTTTAACTTCTTAAAATTTCATTAGTACCCATTCCTGTCATCCAACCACGTTGCATTAGTCGTTCCAGTAGTTGACACACTGCAAATTCCACTGTAGCCAATCTATTGCACTCACATATTGTTTAGTTTAACACTAAATCAGAGAATCAGAAAGCGTCATTATTGACTGTTGTTTTCTACTCTTTTTTACTGTTCATTTTCAATTCATGATCAGTTGCTTTCCGTGTACCTTATATTTTAATCTTTACGTTTCGCTCACTTTTTCAGTTATTTTTTAGATTCCTTTTTCAGTGTATGGGCCAAGTTACTTTCAACGTTCTCGAGTTTGAGCCTTTCTTTGCCTAGTGAAGGGCAAGGGGGTGGAAATGGAGCGTTTTGGGCTCGAACTTGACCCAGGCCGAGTCATTTTGCTCCGGTTTAGGTTGTCTACCTTTAATGCCCGTGACGTCATTTTTTCTTCAACTGTTTTCGGTTCCGTAGCTCTTAAGGAAGAAAAAGTATCCTTGACGAGTCTCGTCGGGTATCAAAGCACGGCTTTGGAACGTTTCTGGGGAGCTCAAACGTGACTTGACCGCTTGAGACCCAACGATGAAACGCTTTCCGTACGTGCAAACGATTAGGAAACGTTAGACGCAAGAAGCCTTAATTGCCGCCCGCCTTTAACGAACCCAAGGTTAACAAAAAACAAGCAGCGAATTCCTAAGCTCTGTGTATCATACTTGTAGGAAAGTGTTTTGAAAATCACGACTTGGGCTTGATTTTTTGTCGGTCTTGGGCCAATGACAGATTGTCACAATCTTTCGGATACAAGAATGAACTGAACTTCAATGAACTGCAATGTTTCAAATTAGCTAAGAACGTATTAAGGCAATGCACTCCCAATGTCAGAAACTCTAAGGAAAATCAGGATTTTATAGTAAGTAAAGTATTAAATTTAATTCTAACGCGCTATGTCTTTCGTTTTTTCAGGAAACATTACATTTTCAAATGAGGGGTTATAATGCAGTTTTTTAACAAGTGCATTTTGTTAAGCGAGCGTTAGGGGTGTCAGATGTAATCCTGCGATTACGAAAACTTGTGTATCCAAAGCATGTTTTTTTTGTTGCTGCTTTTTAAGTCGCTCTTTCGGAAGTTTTCAACTATTCCTTTTCCGCGTTATCTGAATTGGCCCGATCTCACCTTTTGTCGTAACTACGAATCCCTAACCTGACGGGTGCAGGGGACCGAAACTAGTCCTCTTTGGGACCTGCAACTTCTTGGAACAAGTCCCTGTTTTTTTTTTACTTTTTTCTTCGGCATATTTTTATCACTTTTTCTCAAGCCGTGTGAGCTCGAAGGGTTCCCCACTTAATTCCTGCATTGTTGAGATCCCAGCCCAACATTTTGAATTGGTCCCCAGCACCATATTTCCTATTCAGGCTAAAGATAACCTTTAACATTTAGGGATAAAAAAATATCGTTTCCAAATTTCCGAAACAGGTGCATTTCGAGATCGTCTCTGCTTGACAAAGCCGTTTTACTGATCAAAGGGGAAATGTTGGGAATATCCTTGTGAGTTAGTTCTTCCTTCCACACCCAAACTTTGCTTTCGTAACGCTATCAGGTGACTGTAGGTGTGTCATCAACTCACCTTTGCGATCCACGTACTCCTTATTTAGGAATATGAGAATCGCCGAACTTGAAACGTGTGTGTGTGTCAACTTGTCACATCCTGCTTTCACATACATGCCAAACACGCGTCGTGGATCTCTTCAGTGGAGAAGCGTCGTTTCGGAGGCTTGTCGCTAAACACGCCATGGTGTGGCATTGAACAGAGTACAGAGCAGTCCCAGTACACGTTATGATACTATGGTACGAGTTTCAGTTGGTACCAGTTACTAGGAGTGCGTTTCCAGTAATGTAGTCATTGGCCTTTTCGGCTTTTCCTAGTCGCCATTCACAAAGGGCTGAACCAAGCATAATGAGCATGTCAACCTTTATCGTCGCATTGATTCTGAAATGCGTCCTTTCGTGTTCACAGAAACGTCTTCGTGAATTTCACACCAGAAACAGGTGTAGCGACTCGCGTGTAGGGGAGACAGTGGACGATGTTGAGCAGCAAAGCGTTTGCAGTTGGATGTCGATTATACCTACGTGATTTATATCAAGCGATCTATTAAAAGAGCCAGCAAATAAGAAACGCTGGTGATACTTTTTTTAATTGCATTCATTTACTTTATTAATTAACAAATCAACTTGATGTAGTGTACGACAGACCCATTTTCTGTACGAAAGCTTATGAAACGTAAGCCCAATGACAATTAAAATGGCTTCAGCATCATTGCTATAAGAAAGAATCGTTATTTTATTTACGTGGCTGTCGGACCAGTTTTTACCTCAACGTTGTTCGTGGATTTCTGTGCTTCGTGTGAAGTTACGTTAGAGAACTTGTGACTAAGCTTTTATAGGCTTATTTTTATAGGCTTATTATGAAAGCCCTTTTATACAGGAACTGATGGGCGAGTAACGTGGAAAAAGTCAGTGGACAATTTCTAAGAACGATTCAGTACATTCCCAGACCATATTGACGATAAATTTACTCTCGCTGATAACTACAGCAAAAAAAAAATTATTTAAGAATTTAGTGAACGAAATGTACAAAACACAGCCAAAATTTCTGCTTTTCTAAGAAATAAACGTAAGAAAAAGCGGGAGATACATGCAAAGAGTACGTTCGAAATAACTCTGATGAATAAAAAGGCCATATCGGAAACGTAGTTTACACTACCATTTTGGAGCAGATACTTAAAGAGAGCACTTTATATGTGATTTTTCTTTTCGCGATTGTTTCCAGAAGGAAATAGCTATTGGTAATCGACAGACTGTCAAGTCTCCATTCCTTTATCAAAATAGAACTAATACCTTAACTAAAAAATACTGATTTTTAAAGAGATCAAGCACGTGCATTAAAACTTCGTAGAGTAATTTAACTGCTTCTAATTGTTTTTTTAAAAAACAGTTATTGAACTGTATTTGGTAGCACTGCTTATAGTTGTTGTGCGACATATTAGATCGTTTCTGCTTAACCAACTAATATTCCCCCTTTTATTCGTATATATATATGGGTTGCGTATACTTGGGACGTAACATATTGCTCTATATAAATTACGCCGTATTTAGAAACTTTTCTTCATAAATTTGGGGGCACTAATGATAAACACAACAATGGAAACAATAGAATTTCTTTTTTTATGAAGAAAGCGCACAAAATTTGATTTATAATATATTACTTCCCTAGGCAATACCTCGTTTTTCATGTTTCTTTTTTTGACATTTAGTTGTCTCTCTTTCCTTAGGCATCGATTTTCTTTTTACAGCTCCTAGATATCCGTAGTTCATCAATTCCAATTTGTGTCCAAATTGCCCTGCGTCCAAACTGTTCCATGTTTCAGTAAATGAGCCCTACTTGCCGACAAAGGAGGCAAAGTTAACCATGTTGGATCATTTGCAATATCACGTCGAGTTACTTTGCCCCCCTCCCCCACCGAAAGTTCGTTGCCAACTTTCCGTCTCGACTTGTCTTTACAGTCTTTGCAATGAGTTCAGTCTTTACGTTCAAGTTCAGAATGAGAACTTTTTTCCTCAGAAGTATGAAGAGTTGTTGGATGGCCGCATCGTATAATGATGCGACGTTTGTTACTTGAACTTGACGAAAACTTGATATACCCCCAAAAAAAGGACCCCCATCCCCCCGAAAATAAAGTACGTGGCTCCCACAAAAGGCGAGTTTTAATTTTGCGAGAGCAAGGCGTCTACCTTCCCGGGACTTGAAAAGAACTTTTTTTTCTTTTAATTCCTCACTAATTGAAAATTCTACCTTAGCTAAAAAAGGGATTCTTGGAAGTGTGACTCGAGTTTCAAGAGTTGAGCAAGATAAGGCGAAAATATCAAAAGTATATATTGCGAGTCTTTGTGCCATTGGGTTTTCAAGAGGTTTTCATAAAATGTTGACACTCTTAGCTCAATTTTTTTCTTCAATGTACCCTTCAAGGTACTAAGAAACACATGTCCTATAATGAGTACATTGCACCTCAAAATACAAATATAAAGTTGTTGCTTCTTTTTTTTACTTTTTCCCCATTTTTTCCACCCCAGCGAGAAAGGGATACTCCTCATCCTTTCTAATGAAACCCAACGTCTCGTCGACGGATTATAAAGATCTTAAGACGAACCAGACTTAGGTTAATGAGCTTTTTTCTCTCCTCTTTTCTCCCTCTTAGGCTCCTACTCCTTTTCCAAATGAGACAAACCAGGAGGATAGGAATACAGTGGGGAGGGGTTGAAAAGGAGACCAAAAAAGATCTTCGAATTACGCTCCAGAAATTTCGTGAATTGCATACTAAGGCTGGATACAGCAACGTCATCGTAATAGGGTGCATATTTAAAAAGGAGGTAATATGTTACTGTGGTAGTGATAGTGTTTCTGTCAGGTCAATAGGCCTAAAGAATGCAATCCTGGTATCAGAGCTCAGTCGAAGAAAAAGAGACAACAGCAAAAAAGAAGTCCAAGGACTAGTAACCACCCTCATTTATCCCAATTGTGGAGCTTGATAGCCAGCCTTTAGCCGCAATTGTGGCTTATGTGGGGATAAAAGGAAACGAGTACGATCGATTTCCGTTGCAAAAAGCTTTCCCAGGAGTGAATCCGCTAGAGGTCCCCCAATCTCTGTTGATCTGTCAGTGGCTTTGCTTGGCAGTCTTCCGTCTTACTTTTCTTCAACCCTCCCAAATTAGTGGTTCTCTTCTTTCTACCTCTTCTATGCTGTGTCGTTAAGAATTGATGCGTAGGTGAGCAATAATGAGAAATGCATATTGTTGGGACTTTCTGAGTTCCGCGCACAAGTTCACCTTAAGGTGGCTTTCGGGCCGTTGAAGAAGTGATGTACGGTCTGCAGGACAGTTAAAGAAGGGTATTAAGAGTGATGAGAATTTATTGTCCGCTCTATATGATAGCTCGGGTAGTAATTGTGTTGGAAAGTGACACATGGCTCATGTCACCACCACATTTCACCCGATTGCTATTGTCTCCCCCGGCTGCAGCCCTCCTAGAAAAAAAAAGCCCGGGCTTGAATCCCCGCGCTCCCGGCTTGCGATGCCCGTCCTCCCGCCTTTAAGACCGGCTGCAGCCCTGGAAAAAGGTCTGGGGCTCGCCCGGGCTTGAAGCGCCTCGTTCCCGGCTTGCGCTGGGAGCCAGCGCCCGGTCCATTCTACAGCATTGCGGGACAGTACGGTCATGAAGAGTAAAAAAAATATAGTGGTTGGGGCTATAAAAGGGACATGCCCCTCAGAAAAAATGACAGACTGTTGACTCCTGCTGGTCAGCAAGTCCACGAACCACCTCATATCCAATATGGCGGGGTAGATAAAAGCGTAATAGAATAGAAATGTCGTCCAATTCGGCACAGCTTATCATACTGCAGCATCTATTCGGGGGATAGCGAAAACTTTTGCTACGTTGTTTTTGGGCTAGGAAAGTGAACTGCAAGATTGCTTAGCAACGCATTGTTTCTATAATACAAACTTTCTTTTGGACGTTGCTTTGTGTTTTGTCCCACAAGTGAAGTTCTGTTTTCTTTTTCTTTTTTTCTTTTTTTGCTGGCTGAGGCGTTCTTGCCTAGGATTACTGAGTATGTCTGACAAGGAGAGACGCAAGGAGATCAGTCGAAAGAAAAGCGGGCTTTTCAGTGGTCGACAGTGATCTTTCTTCTTCGTCTGGCATGGTAGGGTTTAAACGCTATTGTTTCGCCGAGGAGAAAGGCAGGCGAGCCACACAACCTGATGTCCTGATGGACGAGATAGGGAAACAGACGTATATTTACATAATATCCTTAGGAGTCCCAAAGTACAGTGTCCCAGTCTTGAACGGAAGGACGCAGCTAGATGAAGCTGAGGAAAAGAGTGGCAAAAGGAGAGGGCAGAAACTTTTGTCTCGAGAGAAGGGCGATTGTTCTGCAAGTGGCTCCTTATAGTCTTTTGGGGACTACAATAGTTCCGGATGACAACAATATAAGACAAAAGGTGCCAAGAACCTTTACGTGTGAAATGAGTTGTAATCAGGGGGGCGTGAAAGCGAGACAAGAGAGAGAGAGGGAGCAAGACTCGGTTTTTTAGCATTTCTTTGCAACTGTCGAGTACCCGACAAGGAACACTTTTTGGGTCCGTTTTCTTTTCTTGTTTCCCCCGAAAGAAACAGGGTGACAAAAGCGATCGCGTCACATAAGAATTAGCTGGAGTTCTCTTTTCGGTTTTTCGTCGCAAAAATTTTTCACTGTTGTTTTTTCTACTTTTTTATTTGTCCCGGAATTAAAAATAAATTCAATGCCGTGGTAACCTTCAATTGTCCCGCCCATCAGTCGTCCGTTCCATGGGTACGGTGGGTGAATAGGTCCCTTAAATGCTGTCTCATGTTCGCAAATGAAGTCAGGTTTTCTCCATCTGACGAACGTCAGCTGCGGAAAAACGAATTGCCTTCCTCCTCCATTGTTCGAGCGCGTATACAACTTCCAAGAGAAAAGAAAAGAATTTCCCGTCCTAATTTCCAGGCTCGGGGACCAACTTTTGTAGCAAATCATGAAACGTAAAAAGAAAGACTGACTGGAAATGTTTTCCTCCACCTTCAGTTGTTTCATTCTTGTCCGCTTTATCGCCCTCTTCCCCATAACCACAGCCCCAACAGGCCCTGTTTTTCATTGTTACATTATGTTGGCGATATCTGTTGCCGTTTGGCAGCAAGATTTCAGTGTTGGCGGGGGCGCTGGTGGCCTCAACAGGTTTCATTATTGCTGCTATCAACAAAATGCTGCTATCATGCTTTCAAAGCGTCATTCCTGGTAGAGCGTGTGAACTTTGGTTGGAAGCTGACATACGTTACTCATGACGTCATAAGTTTCGATTATTGTATTTTGCGAGCGTGTTTTTCAAGAGAGCTTAGTCTCCTAAAGGATATTTAGCTTATTCAAACCATGTTTTGTCAGTCTAATAGCTGGAAATCGGAGCTTATGGATGGGCGAAGTAGGACAGGAAAGAAATAAAAGTTGTCCTAGTGGTGCAACCAGAAACAATAGGGAATAACAAATTGGTCGTTCATTATTTCCCGTATGGGGAGCGGCGATTTGCTTCTTCGCTGTGTTGCAAGTACTCCTCGTGGGAAAGAAATTATTTCTTTTCGTTATAATGCACTCATTGGGCGAGTATAAAGCGCACAAAATATTGCTGCAAGAAACGTCAGAGCCAAGAAAAAGCGGCTCGTTAGCAGAAACTCAAGCTTAAGGAAGACCCGTAAGCTCAAATGGCGGAGGCTTAAGGCTCGTAGACGCCACACAATTTTCGGCGACTTTCCTATTCCCAGCCTTGATAAAAGAAATAATGTTCGTTATATGTTTCTTTCGATTTTCCCCTTGTCTTTAAAACAGCGTTTTTGGAGCTAGAGTAAATTACCCCAAATTGAGTAAAGATGGTTTGTATTTTGAGTAATGCCTTGTACCGAAAATTAAGATTCAAAATTAAATTTTGGGAGTAATTTTGAGAAGTGTCAATCGGACTGTGCCGGTACCGTTTAATCAATGTCTGTCGTTCTCACCGTACTTGCAGCACAACGTGTTGGTTAATTATCAAGATATGCATACATTTACTCCTGTAAACAATTGTAAGTTGATCCAGGAGAAACTTTACCGTTCCGTGGATGCTGATTATTGAGGTTTAGTTACCCGTTGCCGTGGTTACAGTTCGCATCAAAACGCGAAATGCTATCTTCAATATTACTGCTACCAAAGGTTGATATTTGCAAGACTTTATTGCGCTCGATTCTACTTACCTCGAAGACAAGATATACGTAATTTTATTATGTGATCCACCGTTCTATACAATGAGCTCTAAAACAATAAGCTTCAGAAATATTTCAAACGGAAACACTCAACATTGCTCTTAAAGCTTCCATCATATTTTGAATGGTTCAGAGAGGACTTTGGTGTTTACGAAGGTTGTAATTATTTTGCTAAATAGGTGTTAGTGTGTTTAGTTTAGTTGGTGCTTACATTTTAAGAAATTGCACGCGTTCAAATTTAGAACTCGCAGCGCGTTAATATGAATCTGAAAAGATAGAAGCGATAAAACAGACGTAAATGCTGAGCAAGATTCCGATATATGAAAATAATTAGCTTACGTGTCAGTGTTCGTATGGATGCTTTAGGACGTGTATTTGTATGTAATTAATACTAGGTAAATTCGGGCATTGACAGAAATTTTAAGAATTAATTGCTTAAACCATCAGGCTACTTTTTTCCTACCATCTGTGTTTAGTTATCATGTGTGGTTTTTCGACAGTTAGCATTTAAAGTGCATTGCATAGAAGGGACCTTTCGACAAGCGATTTTGAGTAATGAACGGACAAGTTTGACTAGCGCGAATTTAAAGTAATGTGTATTATTAATCACATTTTAAATTTTTCCTCAGAGAGTCAAGTTTGAAATAGAGTTTCCGGTTGTTTTCGTATTGGGAAATTAAGAAAAACATTCGCCATCAACGACGAGCTTTCTAAGAGCTGGCAGTATTTACATATTTATTGTGTCGCAATTCTGAAAAGTTTGCTAAGGTTCCGTAAGTCGGAGCTGAACTTTTTTAGTCAGCTAAAACTTGGTTGTAAATATTTACACGTCCCGGAACCTTACTTTTTCTATCCCGTAATAAGTTTGTGAACTGGAGCCCAAAGTTGTAGCAGAAATGTCAACTTGCCTGCTTGGAAATTAAAATAAAGAAGACAAAGAAGGCAGCGGATGGGAGTAATTTTCCCACATGGGTTTATAGATCTGTTTTCTTTTTCGAAGCATTCCCTCGTGTTTCTTGGCCAAGTGTGTAATCGCTTGGGGTTCGCATCCCGTCGTGTAACGCCACGTGAAATTTCCGGCCGAGAATCTATGAAGCAAACATTATAACTGTTCGGAAGAATAGAATGCCACTATGGCGCCTTTATGCCACTACCACAAGACCACTTGTTTGCCGAGAGACCCAAGAATCTTAAAAAGAGAAAGAGAGAGAGTCAGACAAAAGACATTTAAATTTATCTAGTCGAATATAACACCTGTGGCAAGTGTACCATTCATTTTGTTTACGACTTTTTGGAAGCTTCCAGCCCGTAATACTGTGTATTAAGACACTCCTAAAATGACTCGTACACGCTTTAGTTCCCTCGTCTGCCCCAAGTTCTTCCGAGTCGAGTCGAGTCACAATATCACGCGCTTCGAGTTGGGCATTAGCATAGAGCGCATTAAGACTTCGCAGGCGAATAAGCCGCGTGCATGTATCTTCCGGGGACAATACTGTAAATGGGAGCAGTATGCCATATTGGTCCCTTTGTATTGCTCAGTACTCGGCGGGTACCAACTTGCAACTCCCTTGGAGTGGCAAAATTAACAACTTGCTGGCTTGTAGCAACGTGGGCTACGCGTGATTTGCAATTTTGGCATTAGTTAACGAACTTGGAGTGAGGACGATGTTCCCACCACTGCATACTTATTAGCTGGCCCAGCGATAATTAGAGAAGTACATTTTTTCAGGAAAAGGAAAGGTAGGGTAGAACAAGACGTGGCTGCTTAATGTTGATTTTATGCCTTCAAAAATGGGTACTATGTAAGAAAAGCCCTTTGCCATTCATTTTTATTTATTTTTTGGGTGGGTAGAGAACGAACTCGCTTTTATGGGGTTTGGTAGCGAAGGAGAATCTTACGGTCAGGGGGTTTAGATTAGTTTGAGACCTCGTAGAACGTGAACAGGGGAGTCGGTGTAAAAAGTTGGGATACCTGTCGTCAAAATCGAGGGAAGGATGTATGTAAAGGGGGTTGTGTCCAAATTTAGCGTCGTTTTCTACGTGACGGTAAGAGAGGAGCCGACTCCTCATTAGCAGCTCCCGTTAATGAGAACGCGTACAGGTAACATCCGAAGAAAATTCTCAAGAGTTTGCATATCCCTCCAGCGGGAAAGCGATGAGGACGTGAGACAAGGAAGAAACGGCGAAATCTTTCGTACATACTGAACTTCATCCTTTTTTCAGTGGTGTTCAGAATAAACTGGGACGACAAACGTACAGAAATAAGAGCATGTGTACCAGAATTTTATGGACAAAGACTTGTACTTCTGACGTTTCTTCTGGGAAAACGGGGAGTTAAGGGCAAGGGAGGTCATAGGGTATGGCTGAGCCGAGTATTCCTTGGATTGTATGGTAGAACACGAAGTGTACAAGTGGTATAGTATGCTTAGTAAGAAACACAAAAGGAAGGGAGGAAACAAATTGTTGATTGGTGTTCATAATAAACTGGGACAGAGAAAGTGCCAAGTTAGGTCTATGCGTACTAGCATTTTATGGACAGAGCTTCTGTTTCTTTCAATTCTTCCGTAATAAAAGAGTTACAGGTACGGGAAGGTTCCAGGCTATTATTGAAACGTGTCAATACATGTATAGTGTGGTAAAACTTTGAGAGCAAGACAAAAGAAAGAAAAATCGAGATAGAGAAAGACGTCGAAACATAAATATTTGTCAGTCGTTATGAGCAAAGGTCATAACCCATGAACATGGCATGATGGCTGCATTGCATTGTGCAGGTGGGTTAAAGTGGTGATAGATAGGTACCTCCAGTGTTGAGATATCCGGAAACGTGAAATATTAACTGCTAGTGAAGGGGAAAATCGTTTGTGAACCCCACACCGACTTTTGATGGGCTGAAAAAAGTTGCGCGAATGAAAGAAATTCTAACGATGGAGAAGGCTTGCCGGACATGCTTCTCATTTGCATGACTCCGTGCCCATTTTCTTTATGTGAGATTGTCTTTCTGTGCATGTCTCTCTTTCCGTCGTTATTAACAAAGCACTGCTTACATGCTGGCTGGCGAGGAGGGGAGGTGGCTATTGTTACTAGCCAGAGTTGCAGCCATTGTGAAAACCCAAGCGCCGGACGTGGGTTTTAGTGCCATGTCTTCGCTGTAATCTTTCATCAGATCTATGCCAAGCATACATCTTTAGCACCTTGTTGGGTGGCACCTCCTTTGGAATAATAACGAGACTGCTTTTGGGACAGGTGTCCCCAGTCGTTGTATCCGGAAACTGTTCCGTTTTTGCAAAGTCTTGGGGGGGGGGAAATATTCTTTTTTCTTTTTTAACTTTATCTCAAGTAAATAAGTCTGGTTTCCGATTTAAATGTAGATTTTCAGACCAACGGAACGCATGCATTTGTGACATTAAGGGAGTTTGTGTCGTTGATTGTTAATAAATTTCAGTAACCCATTAGCATTTTGCGTCAAATCACTGCTTTGTTTAGAACTTGCCAGTGTGGACTTTCTTTAGAAGTAGAAGATTCTCTTCGCTGTTAGACAATAACTCCTTTTCGAAAAAAAACGAATCCGAAGGACATTTCGTGAATGCCAACAAGCTGGAGTTGACACAGCTCGCCCGGTCAGGTTGCGCTGTAAACCCATTGGTGGCAGCCGCGACATAACTTGGTTTAGTTAAGCTGGAGCCAGCACAGGTCGCCAGGCCACAGCGTCAAGCAAAACGTGGGCTCAAGGTATGGCCCAAGTGCATGGAAGGAGCTTATGTCCGAGAGGTTTTCTTTTGTCTTTCTCTCAAAGTTTCGGCTTCACTACATGTAGTGACGCGTTTCAATAATACCCTATAGCCTTCCCGTGCCTGTAACTCTCTTTTTTTACGGAAGAACCGAAAGAACTAGAAATCCTGTCCACAAAATGCAAGTACGCGTCCGCCTACACTGGTCCTTTATTTGTCCCAGTTTATTTTGAGTACCAATCTAAAGAGTTTAGACAATTCTTTTTTCTCCTTTCGTGTTTATTTCGAAGTGAAGCATACTATACCTTTTCTACACTTTGTGTTCTACCACA
Source organism: Triops cancriformis (assembly GCA_020615345.1). Lineage (NCBI taxonomy): Eukaryota > Metazoa > Arthropoda > Branchiopoda > Notostraca > Triopsidae > Triops > Triops cancriformis. The sequence goes on from JAHZNP010001226.1 coordinate 18,706, forward strand.
CTATCCACGTAGGACTCGTCTCAGTGATTCACTATAACGTTGACGATTTTGTAAATATGGCTAACTAAAAAAACAGTTTGCAACAGTAAGGTGGTAGTTAAATGTAAGAATGTAAGACCATTTTGAATTGTGCAAAACGTTGATTACTCAATTACCAAACTATAAGCTTCTGGTATAATCTTGGATTAGTTTTTTCAAGTTGAAAAGTTAGTGAGAATAATTTCTCCAAAACAACCCGTCTGCGTACAAAAATTTTTGCGCCTAATTTTTTGTCAAAATGCTGAGTGTGTAAAGCATTTGCCCCTTCTTGGCTCCGCCTAAAATTAACGGAAAAGTAAGTAAATTTTCATTTTTAAAGAAAAAAATAAAGGTACATACAAATGTAATTGAACATTTATTGCCGAAGGCTTAAAAACATTTAGTTGTATTTGCGAAATAATCAATGCAATCTCGCTTGATCATAAGCGCCGAGCTTAAACCGTAGCCTCAACGCTGCAATCGAACACGCCGACCCACGTACGGTTCGTGCCCTCACGCAGCAAGCTCGAGCCGCGTGGACCAACTGGCGCTTGTAGGCGTATCAGCAAGCCCAAGCAAGGAGGGTTCGCCCGGGCAAGCCACTTAGCCTCAGTTCCCAAGATAGTGCGCTCATCTTTTCTGTTTACTTCACGTGTAACATGCACAGGCCTGTCTTCAACTAGGCTATCCCCTTTCTTATCGAATAAAAAGCGATTCTTCACTTTGTTGAAGAAATGCTAGCAAACTCAGATCGCGGAAGTCCGTAGTTGGCAAGGGTCGGTTTCCGAAATGCGCACCAAAAGTAATTTTTTAGGGCAGGGCTCTCCCCAAAGCCACGACATGGGTCAACTTTCCGTCTCCTGTTGTAAAAGAGTTGTAAAAGCCATATGGATTCGAGTGCTTATAGTTGTCTCCCAATGTGGACAAAAGCCAGGGAGTTTTGAGGCTTACAAGCCTTGGCGACTGCAAATGAGCTCTCCAGGAAGAAAAAGAGGTTTTTACAACCTTTGATAAGGTTTTCCGCCCCATCCCCCTATTCCAAGGAAACAAGCAACTTCTTTTCCCTTTTTTTTCTTTTTAGTCCCTTATTCATACTGCACGGAAAAAGTGGGCAAAAACTAACACGGCTCGGTGGGCATTTTCCATTTTTATTGGGAGAAAAGGGGAGGAAGGGGGAGCATCCCCAATTCCTGACCCCTCTTTTTGCTCCTACCAATGTGCACGACCAAATCAGACTAACCAACGAAACATAACAATGTACTTCCCCCTAGCGACTCCTTGTTTCTTTTTGCTACTGACGAACGATTGTTGAGCAGGTGTTTTTCCCTGCATCGGAGACTTTCTGGGATGGGTAAAAAGGGGGTGGGAAATTGGCCGGAAATTTGAGTCCACTCATTAACCCCCACCCTTCAGTCCCCTTTTAAGAGTTTATTGACGAAACGAGGCTCAAAGCAGTAGAAAAAGAAATACTTGACTAGATAACCTTTTTCCGGCAATGTGACCTTACTCGACCTTGAGAGAAACCATATGGCCACCCATGTGATGAGGTTCAATAATAGGGATGGGTCTTTTTTTAAAACGAACGAAGAAGTGTTCGGTAGAACTTTAAAAGCCCTCGGGTTTCTGTTTTTCACAACGGGATAAAGATTTCCTTGTTGACAGGGTCTCTATGAAAAAGGTTTTAAAAAAGACAAAACTAAAGTTAAGAAATATAAGACAGCATTTCCGTTTGGAATAAGGCCACTTACTCTTATGGGCCAAAAAAATGGGATATATTTCTGTCGATTTGCTATCCCTGTTAGACATGTAAGTAAGGTATTTCGTGACGTTAGTTAGATATTTAGCTAGATATTTAGTAACGTTATGCAAAATAATGCAAAGCCTTTTTTTCAGATCTTCTTTGATAATGTATAGTAATCCCAAAAATGTTCTAAGTAATTTTAAAGATTGTGCCTTCTCTACGATCATAAGAGGCCTTATATCACTTTTTTAGACAGAAAGGTTTAAGGTTAACAATTTATTTAATTCAATCGTTTTCAATTTATTTCTGCGTTGTTCTGCCGCAGTCTCGCCGATAATTGTTCTTTAAAAAATATCGCAATGAAAAATTTTAGATTTTATTAACTAAAACTTATATTGTGAAGAAAGACTTGAAAATTTGTAACCGCGATTATACGAGAGTGGAGTATGCAGTGCTGGATTTTTTTCTGTGTTGAGAAGCTTCTTTTTAAATACGCCAAGCAGACACTCCTTAAAAAAAACTTTCTAGATTTAAATCTGAAACTAACAATGATTGATCGTGATTTAATCGATACACTCACCTAGAGAATGCGTTCCAGAATTATACGTTCTTACTGAATGTTACAGCTTACTACTTTGGCATAATTTGTACGTAAGCTATGTATTATATTGCATTCATTTTTAAAATATAGCTATTATTTTGTTTAAGACGGCAATTTTGGTACAAGTTTCGTTGCTGGATTGGTATACATCATATAGATATTTTACTGTTAAAGAAAATGCACTCGGATATTTTTACAAGTAAAGCCTCGTAGTGTCCCAAGCCTTTCTGAATATCATAACGAAAAGTAATCTCGCCCATAGGAATTTGACTTATCTCTTATTTCTACCCGAGTTGTCGACACGTTCTGGCAAAACTTTGAAGTAGTTGTCGGGCGGGGGCTGGAAAGGCTACCGAACTTTTCCTCCCCTAATGCATGTTTGGTATTGAAGCCTATTGTAATACACAGACGAACATACATGTTCGGAAGCGAGTCCTGTAATTCGGCGGAGTTTTACTGCAGCCTCCAGGTAAAGTGAACGAACAGCACTAGGATAATTGGTTGGCTCGTCGAGTCCTGATTGCTCACCATGGGAACGTAATCAGGTAGTGACGTGTCAATAAATATGTTCAGACGGGGAAGGAAGCAGTAACTCTTATTTCTTTCATTTCTTTCTCTCCCTCTCTCTCTTTTGCCTTCGAGACATGTGGAGCTAGAAAGTCAGTACTGCAACTGCACTGTGCTGTGCAGACACTATCTCCCCGAGACTTGTACCGGTATATTGGAAACGGCACCAGCAGCAGTAGGAAACTTTTTAAGCTTGAAAGGTTAAGGAGAAAAAGTGGTTTCTGAGCTAAAAGGACATTTTTATTGATCTCTGTCGCTCTCCCTTTCGTCTTAAGTCTCTCTTTCACTCTCTGTCGCTCTCTCCCTCTCTCTTCATAAAATCTTGACGAGAACCAGCGACAGCGACTTTTGAAGAGGTGCACGACACCCAAAACTTATTTTATTGAGTCCATTATATAACTTTCTTGACAACACATCCCCTTTTCCTCTTTCCCCTCCACCCCCCAAGTTAGGCCTTTTTCCCCGGCCTACCATGTTGGTATCGCTATCGCTAAATACGCATAACACAACAACCTTGGGACCTCATCATTCCCCACCACTTGGCTTGTAAGACCCCGAGAGAAAACTCGTCGCAACACTCATGCTTATACGGCGCATCTCTACCGCGCGTAGCTCGCACGCCGTGGCCGGGGGAACTGCCTGTGCTCTGGCCTGCTGGGCTCCCATGCGATCGTGGCACTTGATCCATTTTTTCTAGCGTGGTAGCAACCTTGCTAACGTTGGCTTCGCTGCATTCAGGGCCTTCGCCCACATCTTGATATGAGTAACGGAAGCCAGTGCACAGAACAAGGTAAATGCTAAAGCTAGAAAGTGAATGGGAAGCTTTGTCATCAAACGTTTCTGAAGATTCGCAACGAATATTCTTGGGAGGGTCTAAACGAGGTTTTTCGCGTTACTTTGACCTGACAATATAGGCTCACGTGCCAGGCTGGACGCCCGAGCTTCTCTTTAAAGGGAATTTGAGGCCCTTCATATAGATTGAGAGATGGGCCAGATGAAGAGAGAGAGAGAAAATTTCCTTAGCTGCTCGGGGAGCCATTTGTCCTCTGGACGGCAAGGAGAGCGGCGCCGACTGTCGTAAATTGGCTTCTGGGAGGTCATCGGAAGCACGACCTGGACATTTACAAATTTGCTAGCTGTCCAAAAACCCTTTAACTAAAGTAAGTTTGAGAATAAATTTTCTCTGGGAAAAAACGAGAAAGATCTTAGAAACCGCCTTTCTTCGACCCAGTACCAATTTTTAAGGTATTTTATTGTCGCATGCCGCCCTTCCACCCCTTTACTACTCACCCCTTTCTCCCTCTTTTACGTCTCCATTTCGCAATAACGTGCCTTAAACCCAATTAAATTCTCAATGCTGTTTTACAATAAAAAAACATGAGGCTTTGCTTTGTTGTACACTGTAAAAAAGGGTACCGAAAACAGGTATTTGTTGGTCGCCTAAAATCAGAGTAACTACTCAAAATGGGTACATATACCTAAGAAAGGTGTTTACCTACCGAAAGGCAGTAGGTTTTATGCCCCGAAGGGTTGAGCTTCCATTCATACGTGCAATAACGGTAGCCTTTGCCTAAAATGAGTGTCGTCTTGCCCCTAAAATAGGCAGCCTCCTTTCCTCGAAAACGAGTAGCCTTTTTTTCATCGAAAATGAGTAGCTTGTGTTCGAAAATAGGTGGTAGAAACACCCAAAAATGGTATTTGAATATTACATACTTTGTTTGAATTAACTTCCTGGTGTATTATA